>JAJJBR010002467.1:105589-118971 GCA_022817965.1 Solanum lycopersicoides
TATTGTTGTGATTTTAGGAAATGAACACTCGACACTCGAAGAATGCGGCACGAAGGCTTGAAGATGAGATTGCCAATGCGGGAGCTCCTCCCGTGGTGATCAAGTTCTTCCTATTGAAGAAGATGCTAATGTTGAACAGGATCCGGTCAATCCTCCACCCTTAATGGATGGTGATATAACGGCTACCCTTATCCAATTTCCCCAAGTCGTCACTACACAAGTCCAAGGTATGACGGCCCAAGCTAACCGGGAGAGTGTACCCCGTCCAAATCAACAAATTGCTACCATGTCCTCCCATCTAAGGGACTTCACTAGGATGGACTCTCCTACGTTCTACGGCTCTAAGGTTGAAGAAGACCCCCAAGAGTTCATTGATGAAGTCTATAAGATACTCTTGGCTATGGGGTTATCCACTAGTGAGAATGCCGAGTTATCCACTTATAAACTCAACGATGTGGCTCAAGCATGGTATGTCCAATGGAGGGATAATAGGCCATTAAGAGGTGGTCCAGTGACTTGGGAGATCTTCAAGAAGTCTTTTCTTTATCAGTTCTTTCCTAGGGAGATGGGGAAAGCTAAAGTGGTGGAGTTCATCAACCTTCGACAAGGAGGTATGAGTGTTCATGGATACTCCTTGAAATTCATAAAATTGTCAAAATATGCTCGTTCTTTGGTTTTTGATCCTAGATATGAAATGAGCCGCTTTGTGACGGGGGTGTCGGATGATTTGTAAGAGGAGTGTAATTCGTCTATGCTACATGACAACATGAACATTTCTCGTCTTATGGTGCATGCCAAACATATGGAAGAGGCATGGGCTAAGAGGAAGAGTAGAGATGCTAAGAGAGCAAGATTTTTTGATAGAGGCTCTTCAAAGAATAGGCTTGAGATACAAGACAATCCTAGATTTAAGAAGCGGGTTTCTAATCAAGATCCTTCCAAGTAAGGCTAGTGGTGATAGGGTGGCTAACCCTAAGACTAAGAAGGGAAATGTCACTAGTTCACCAACCGAGAAGCCAACTTGGGGAAAGTGTGCCAAGAAGCACTATGGTGATTGTCTTAAGGGGAGGAACAATTGTTTTGGATGTGGTAAAAGTGGGCACAAGGTTAGGGATTGTCCCAATGTGAGGGGTTAAGACAAGAGTAGTGGCCAACCTCAAGCAAGTGGTTCAAATGAGGATCCAAAGAAGAACCACTTTTATGCTACCCGCCTTGGGGGGTGAGAAAGAGACTTCTCCCGACGTGGTGACCGGTATGTTGAAAGCCTTCTCTATTGATGTATATGCCTTTATTGATTCAGGTGCTACTTTATCATTTGTTACCTCTCTAGTATCCAAAAAGTTTGACATTTTGGCCGATATTTTGCATGAAACTTTTATAGTCTCTACTCCGGTGGGTGAATCAGTTGTTGCAAAAAAGGTGTATAGAAATTGTCCAATAATATTGCCTAATAGAGTTTCTTATGTTGAACTAGTAAAACTTGATATGCTTGATTTTGATATTATTTTGGGTATGGATTGGTTGCATGCTTGCCTTGCCTCTATTGATTGTAGGACAAGGGTGGTGAAGTTTAACTTTCCAAATAAACCCGTTGTAGAGTTGAAGGGGGGAAATTCTATTCCTAGTGGTTGTATCATCTCTTGTCTAAAAGCATGCAAAATGATCTCTAAAGGTTGTCTATACCATATTGTAAGAGTCTAAGATCTAGACTCCGAAACTCCTCCCATTGAGTCGGTCCCCGTGGTGAGTGAATTTCCGGAGGTCTTTCCTAATGATCTTACCGGTACTCCTCCCGAACGGGAAATTGATTTTGGTATCGATTTTATATCGGATACAAATCCCATTTCAATTCCTCCTTATCGGATGGCTCCGGCCAAAATGAAAGAGTTGAAGACTCAACTCAAAGATTTACTAGACAAAGTATTCATTAGACCTAGTATTTCTTCATGGGGAGCTCCGATTTTGTTTGTCAAGAAGATTAATGGGTCCTTAAGAATTTGTATTGATTATCTCCACTCAATAAAGTCACTATTAAGAACAAGTATCCTATCCCTCGGATTGACGACTTATTTGATCAACTCCAAGGGGCAAGCTGCTTTTCTAAGATTAACTTAAGGTCGGGGTATCACTAACTTAGGGTGAGAGGTGAGGATATACCGAAAACGACATTTTGTACTAGATATGGTCATTATGAGTTCTTAGTAATTTCCTTTGGTCTCACTAATGCTCCGGTAGCGTTTATGTATCTAATGAATAGGGTGTTTCGATGTTACCTATATTTATTTTTCATTGTCTTCATTGAGGACATTTTGGTATATTCGAAAAATGAGGGTGGTGTTGCAAGTACTTAAAGAACATCAATTGTTTGCCAAGTATAGCAAATGTGAGTTTTGGTTGAGGTCGGTGACATTACCTGGTCATATAGTCTCTAGTGAGGGAGTTGAGGTTGATTCAAGGAAAACGGAGGCGGTTAAAAATTGGCCTAGACCATTGACTATGACCGACATTAGGAGTTTCTTGGGTTGAGTGGGTTGTAATCAGAGGTTTGTGGAGGGTTTTGCGTCCATTGCATCTCCCTTGACTACTTTGACCCAAAAGTGTAAGAAATTTGAGTGGTCGGAGGCATGTGAGAGAAACTTCCAAGTGTTTAAAGATAGGCTTACCTCCGCTCCGGTGTTGACCTTACCAGAGGGTACAAACGGTTTTGTTATGTATTGTAACGCATCCCTAGTGGGTTTAGGGTGTATGCTTATGAAACATGGGAATGTGATTGCCTATGCTTCTAGGAAATTTAACGTCTATGAGAGAAGTTATCCAACTCTTGACCTTGAGTTAGCGGCCGTGGTATTTTCCTTGAAAATATGGAGGCATTACTTTTATGGTGTCCATGTTAATGCCTATTCCGACCATAAGAGTCTCCAATATGTGTTTACCCAAAAGGAGTTGATTCTCCGACAAAGAAAGTTGTTAGAATTGTTGAAAGATTATGACATGAGTGTCCTCTATCACCCCGGCAAGGCCAATGTGGTTGCGGATGCTCTAAGTCGTATGACTATGGGTAGTGTTTCTCACATAGATAAATCCAACAAAGACCTAGTGAAATATGTTCATAGGTTGGCTCAGTTGGGTGTGAGGTTGGAAAATTCTCCGAATGGTGGTTTCATGGTTCGTAATAATTCCGATTCATAATTTATAGTTGAGGTGAAGTCCAAACAACACCTTGATAAATCATTGATGGAGTTCAAGGAATCGGTCCTTGGCAAGCTTAATGAGGCATTCTCCCTAGGGGGGATGGTATTTTAAGGTACCAAGGAAGATTGTGTGTTCCTAAGGTAGATGAGTTGAGGAACCAGATCCTTGAGGAAGCCCATGGGTCCCGCTACTCCATTCATCCGGGTTCGATAAAAATGTACCATGACCTTACGGAAGTATATTGGTAGGAAGGTATGACTAAAGACATAGCGGAATTTGTTGCTACGTGTCCAAATTGCCAACAAGTGAAAGCTGAACATCAAAAATCGGGTGGCTTTCTACAAGAAATAAAATTTCCTACTTCGAAGTAGGAAGACATCAATATGGATTTTGTAGTGGGTTTTTACCTCGTACTCAAAAGCAATATGACTATATATGGGTGTTTGTGGATAGGTTGACCAACTCCGCTCACTTTATTCCCGTCAAGTCTACTTATTCGGCGGAAGATTATTCTAGGATCTTCATAGATAAGATTGTATATCGCCATGATATTCCATTATCCATCATATCGGATCGGGCTGCACAATTCACACCTAGGCTTTGGAGGTGATTCCAAGAAGGGTTGGGTACTAAGGTGAAGTTGAGTACCGCTTTTCATCCCTAAATGGATAGTCAAGAGGAACATACTATTCAAACCGTTGAATATATGCTTAGGTCTTATATTATTGATTTCAAGGGAAATTGGGATAAGTATTTGCCTTTGGTGGTGTTTGCTTATAATAATAGTTTTGATTCATTCATTTCCATGGCTCTCTATGAAGCCTTGTATGGTAGGAGGTGTAGGTCTCCTATTAGATGGTTTGAAGTGGGTGAGGCTTCACTTCTTGGTCCCGATTTGATTTATAAGACTTTAGAGAAAGTTCATATCATAAGCAACCGGTTGCAAACGGCCTATAGTCGGCAAAAGTCTTATGACGATCGTAGGAGAAGGGATTTGGAGTTTGAAGAAGGTAATAAGGTGTATTTGAAAATTTCGCCTATGAAAGGGATGGTTAGATTCGGTAAGAAAGGGAAGTTGAGTCCTCATTATGTGGGTCCCTATGAAATCTTGCAAAGGGTTGGTAAGGTTGCCTATGAACTGAAACATCCTAGCAAATTCGCTTCGGTTCATCAGGTTTTCCATGTTTCCATGCTTAAAAAGTATATTGGTGATCCCGAGTCTATTTTTCCTATTGAGGGTCTTGGTGTCAAGGATAACCTCTCTTATGAGAAAGTTATGGTTCAAATTCTTTATAGTCAAGTCAAGAAGTTGAGGAATAAAGAGGTGGCTTCCGTAAAGGTGTTATGAAAGAATCATCTAGTTGAGGGTGCAACATGGGAGGTCGAGGACGACATGAAGTCCCATTGCCCTCATCTATTTGATAACTAAGGTTAGTTGTTCTTACTATTACTAAAAATAATGACTAAAATTGAGGTTGCTTTGATTTTTGGTGAAGTCTTGAAAAATGTGCATTTTTGAATAGCTTTGGAGAGACTTACAGTAAACTTGTGCATTTGAACTTGAAATTTTGCTCTTTGTCTTGTTTGAGTTATCTTGTGCATTTTGATATGATGAGTCTTTATGAAATGATATGTAGCATGTTCGGAAGTTGAAATTTGGCTTAATTGACTCATGTAAAGCAATGTTGAGATCATGTTGTTGTTGTGAGAAGGATATTCCTCATAATGTAATGTTGAGCCTTATGTGTGGTAATTGAAGTTTTGAATTGCCTTGTGTAAGTGATATGATTGATGTTGCTATGTACTGTTGTTTGTTGGGCTACTAGTCTTGAGTTTATTCCTTCCTTCTAAAGATTTTAAGTGCTGTTCGGGGACGAATGTTTCTAAGGGGGGGGGGGGATAGTGTAACACTTCAAAAATCAAAGAAGTGTCTTAAATCCTAACATAAATGCATAAGGCTAGACACTGTTTTAAGTCCTATTTCAATGTTTACAAGTCATTTATGAAGTCTAGAAACCAAAATGTTCAAGAACGTCCATGACGTCCGGAAATTAGTTCTAGGAGGTACTAGCATGCCTAAGCCTATTTGACTAGCTATCAGGGGTCGCAAAATGGTGAAAATTTGTGGAAGGGTCTCTAACATGTGTTTAAGTTAATTCATGGTTGAAATGTCCGGGTACGACTTCCCAAGGACCAACCAAGGGCCTTGGAGGAGGACCCTTGCACATTGGAGTCAACACTGCATAGGCAGTGTGCACCCACAGAAGGGCAATCGACGAGGCGTGTGTTGATCAACGGGGCGTTGATGCCAACCGTTGACCAACACTTACCCAATTTGTTGACGGCCCTCACCTACACAATCTATGACAAGGACGACGGATGTGCAGCACGGAGGAGGGTTGGTCCGTCGACTGAGCCACGATCCGTCGATCGTGGTGTCGTCTGTGGCACTGCCACTCTCCTGCACATTTAAATTTAGTCTCATTTAATTAGGTAAGGGGTTAGGTTGTGAATTAGTGGTTTAAGGGAGTCTAATTAAGTTAATTAACCCCCCATATAAAGGCCCCAACCCCATTAGTCTAAACACAACTCACAAAACAAATCCTCTTCATTCTCTCTTCTTTCTCTCTCTATTGGAAGACATCATTGAAGACCAAAATAGGGAAGGTTTTTGGGGTCTGTAAAGGGGCGATTTCACCATGAAATCATCATCATAAAAGGAGGTATGGGATCTAATTCACCTTTGAGACTTCATTCCTCAAAGGGCTTCTTCAAAGTATTTCTAAAAGTTGAGTTTTGAAGTGGTTTCATCTAATCTCGAATTTGATGTTATGAACTAAGTTGTGTATTTTTTATTTAGGATTTAATGAATATATTAACATGTATTTTAACTTGATTATTATAATTCTTGATTGTTTGGTCTAAATTGTAGAACATGACCCTTAACCCTTAACCCTATGTTGTGATCATGACATGTATTGTATAATGTTCATTCAATTGCCTTGGTTATTGATTAAATTACTATCCTATGATATTATTGTATAAATTAGGAATATATTGATATGAATCATAGGCCCATTATGCTAGTTCTTGAGATTTTGATTTAGGTTATGAAGTATATTGTGAATTGACCTAAATATCTTGTCTTAAGCTATGATCTAGTGTTGAATTGTCTTATAGTGATGAAATTGGCCTTGTTATTCTATTGGATATCATTTTGTGATGATGTAAACCCAAAATTGGGTTGAATTGAGGGTTCATGGTAAGACCTTGATGATGAACTATGAAGAAGACTTGGTCTGTCTTACGATTTCTATCCTTTACTTCATATTGTGGTTAATTATGATTAAGTCATGATGTTATATTGGAGTATGCCTTGTATTAGGACTGATAGGGTGGTATGATGTTGAATTCAAAGGTCTTAATTATGATTGTGAGGTTGATTAAGATTTAAATGTTATAAGGAGGGTGAATGATTTACCAATGTGCCTTATCATGATATGAAATGCTAATGTGGTAACCTCACCTATATGAATTGTAATGAAAGGACTTATACTGATGCAATTCTTATTGAGCTATGATGATGATGATGTTATACAAAGGTTAGACCCTATGACCTAAACTAAGCTATGATTGATAATAAAGCTTAAAGACATTTTAAAAAGGGACTATAGCTTAGCACCGAGCGAACTAGATTGAGGAGTGTCCCTTCCCGCATAGGGAAAGTAGGATCACTAGTTTACTCTTAAGATTGGAGACTACAATTCATGTAGCATAAAGAGGGTCCCAATTATATATCCTAGTTCTTGAACTATGTTGCCCTCATTGGAATACTAGCTAGTGGATTCACTTAGTTGCTATGTTTTATGTTTTGGTACTTCCTTGGCAATTAGTCAGCCTTCCTTCGGTGTAGGGTTTTATGACACCGTATTGCACACTAGCTCATGTGGCCTATGTCATTTAGGGCAAGATTTTCCCAAAAGGTAAAATGAACTAAAGGCTTGAACTCTAACTAAGATGACCTAAGGGGTCTAGCTTAATCTAGGTAGGGGTATGGGACTCTACCTAAGCATTGCACTAGTTAGTCATGAGGGGAGTCTTGGAAGGATGTTCTTATGTATGAATATGCTTATAATGTTATATGACATGTATATGATGAACTTGCACATTGTTGATACTATATGATGATTAGTTTCATTTATGTATATATGTTGGTCTATATAGTTAAAGTAATATGATATGTGCTCTTAAATGCTATGTTATGTGAAGTAGGATGTTAGTCATGATTCTTGTTGGGTTACTTTATTAAGTAAGGTTATGGGAATTTACTTGGTCATTGAACTTGTTGACTTGATAGGGGTTCATGGGTAATTGACTTGCTTTGGTTATGTTGAAATGTACTTTTATTCATGCTTATTGTTAATATGACTTGATGATAAAGTTACATTGAGTATATAGTTACTTATATGACATGTATGGTTGACTTGACTAGACTTAATGTTGTAGTTCTTCTAATGTACATGCCTATGACTTAATGAATATGAAATATTGATTGGTATGGTCTTGTTAAAAGTGCTTAAAGATTTTAAATGAAAAGTGCATATTTTATGAAATGTCCTTTTCTTAGCATTATTTCAAGGTATGTGTACATATGGTCTCATACTTAGTACAAGTGGCGTACTAACCCCATTTCTTGCTTTTCCCCCAACATTTTAGGTTCCAGTCGTTGAAGTGTTTTTGAAGGCGAATTGAAGAAGGCTTTGATCCTTTGATCATCCAAGTAGGGTAGGTCCTCATTTTTCGAGGTCGATGCCAATATCGAGCTTATGTTGTTTTAGTTCTAAGACTCTTACATTGTATCTCCTTTCATTTGAGTATTGATTGTATAAATCCTATATGTTTCTACCTTTACATTGATGTAGGAATATAACCAAATTGCAATGATCGTTTTAGATGGTTATGAGATGAGATAATCTTGCGACTATGTTCATTATCTTATTTATAAATGTATGTGCAATAAAAGTAGAATATTATGTAATCTTCCTATACGAAAGGTCTATGTATACTCGATATATATATGTTATGTGTATGTAGAGGTCTACGTAAACCTACAAGTAGAAGTAATGAAAAGTTTTAAATTTTTCCTCTAAATTTGACCTGTGAATGTAATGATGTAAACTAAGAGCTATTCTTAGTCCTCAAAGAAGAAAACGACGCCGGTTACGTCTAGGGGGTAAACCCACATGTTACAAATTTGGTATCAGAGCATGAGGTTGAATTATATTTGAGTCAATGTCTCTCTCAATAGCGTCTATGTAAGTTTGTATTCATAATTGTAAAGCGCGCCACACTTATGAATAGGAACCTACGTGATGCCTAGGAAACTCTAACTTTCTTGGAAATCTAATATCGTGACATTAGAGTATACTTATGGTTTGCTTTTGCATCTAATCCTATTGTTGTGATTTTAGGAAATGAACACTCGAAGAAATGCGGCACGAAGGCTTGAAGATGAGATTGCCAATGCGGGAGCTCCTCCCGTGGTGATCAAGTTCTTCCTATTGAAGAAGATGCTAATGTTGAACAGGATCCGGTCAATCCTCCACCCTTGATGGATGGTGATATAACGGCTACCCTTATCCAATTTCCCCAAGTCGTCACTACACAAGCCCAAGCTATGACGGCCCAAGCTAACCGGGAGAGTGTACCCCGTCCAAATCAACAAATTGCTACCATGTCCTCCCATCTAAGGGACTTCACTAGGATGGACTCTCCTACGTTCTACGGCTCTAAGGTTGAAGAAGACCCCCAAGAGTTCATTGATGAAGTCTATAAGATACTCTTGGCTATGGGGTTATCCACTAGTGAGAATGCCGAGTTATCCACTTATAAACTCAACGATGTGGCTCAAGCATGGTATTTCCAATGGAGGGATAATAGGCCATTAAGAGGTGGTCCAGTGACTTGGGAGATCTTCAAGAAGGCTTTTCTTTATCAGTTCTTTCCTAGGGAGATGGGGAAAGCTAAAGTGGTGGAGTTCATCAACCTTCGACAAGGAGGTATGAGTGTTCATGGATACAAGGTATGTGTACATATGGTCTCATACTTAGTACAAGTGGCGTACAAACCCCATTTCTTGCTTTCCCCCCAACATTTTAGGTTCCAGTCGTTGAAGTGTTTTTGAAGGCGAATTGAAAAAGGCTTTGATCCTTTGATCATCCAAGTAGGGTAGGTCCTCATTTTACGAAGGTGATGCCAATATCGAGCTTAGGTTATTGTTTTAGTTCTAAGACTCTTACATTCTATCTCCTTTCATTTGAGTACGGATTGTATAAAGCCTATATGTGGCTACCTTTACATTGATGTTGGTTATGCCCAAATTGCTATGATCGTTTTTGATGGTTATGAGATGATACAATCTTGAGACTATGTTCATTATTTTATATATAAATGTATGTGCAATAAAAGTAGAAGACTGTGTAATATTCCTATACGAACGGTCTATATATACTCGATATATAAATATTATGTGTACGTAGAGGTGTATGTAAACCTCCAAGTAGAAGTAATGAAAACTTTTAAATTTTTCCGCTAAATTTGACCTATGAATGTAATGATGTAAACTAAGAGACTAGTCTTAGTCTTCAAAGAGGATGACGACGCCAGTTACGTCTATGGGGTAAACCCGGATGTGACACACAAATTCACGTCTCAAGGGCTAATTTTCGAACGTCTTGGACATTTAACTTCCAAATGACTTCAAATCAATCATACATGTTTTAAAAACAATTAATTAACATATTAACAATCTTATAGTCACATGTGAGGCTCTAGACACTAACTCATTTTGGGGGGTTTAAAATATTCCCCACTCAGAAACATTCGTCCTCAAATGACAGTTGGAAGATTTTTAAAAATATCAAGGACTTCAATGAATCATAGAGAAGCTCACAATATGCATAACATCATCACATAGAAGTCAATGCACCAAACTTACAACGAACAAAACTTCAAACCATTTAGCACTGAATGCAACACAAGCAAGCAAAACTTTTATTCACTCACTTTCAAAGTGCATCAAACACTTAGGATCTTGTCATGTTCATAGGAGGAACATCCTTCTCGTACTCATAACATGGTCTTTTCATTTCATTAAGATCTCATTATGTAACCACATTTAAGTCACACTTAGGCTGATTAAACAAATCTCAAGAAGCAATTAGACACTCATACTTTAATGCACATAGACTTGAGTAAAATAGGTTCACAATGGATTCTTATAAGTTAGTCATAATGACATGGGGCCATGCTCAACTATACCATGCTTAGTTGTGTTTAGGGAGGAATGTCCTTCTCCTCAACACACTTACATGTCTCATGAGTTCATACTCAAGTAATTCACAAAGGGTTATTCATGTTTAATGAGAATTTCTCAACTTTTTAAGCAAAGCATGGCCATACTTTCTTCCAAATGAAGTCAAAATGGTAATTCACATCACACACATCACAACAATGGGAAGTCATTTCACAAAATTTCAATTTGTAGCATAAAACTATCTTTCATAAACATGTATCAACTTGGGAAAATCTTACAATTTATAGGCACACACAAGGAAACTATCTAGACATGCCTTCATTTTTCAAGAGCGAGTCTACATTCGTGCTTTCTAAACCATAAAAGTCACATAATTTTCAAGAGACTAAACATTTTTCATTTTAAAGAGGCTCAATTTCGCATTAATGTCTTAGAACACCACACATTAGAAGTTACATCAACATGATTCTTACATTAATTCATAAAGTTAAATGCACAACTAACATATAAAGATGCACAATCAACATGACAAACCATAAATTTATCAAGAATTCTTTTTCATGCAATTTAGAATCTTCATAACATGCATAGCATAGTGTCACTTAAAACATACATAACATATGGAGAACAACAACTCATACTTTCATGAAAGACTCCCATCATGAACAACCTATTAGATTCTCTTTAGTTCAAGCTCAAGTAAGAATAGAATGACAAGATAGAAATATATACAACCTTACTACTCTCATCATCATCCCCCACTTAGGGTAAACCTAATTAAGAGCAACTTAACCCAAACCCAAGAGTATCTTAGCTTACCAACCTTCATCACCATCACTTAAAAGTGATTACCAACAAAAAGGGTATTACAGTAACTCAACCCTAGGAATACTAAAGGGCATTCTAAACCTTATCACCTAGGCAAATTATTCCCCACTTGGGGTAAGCCTGATCACATCATGCCTTTAAACCACAAGGTCAAGTCAAGTCAAACCCAACCTATATACTTCTCACACAAGAAGGTTCAACATTCTTGAGGGTTTTCACTCCTAATCTCTCATCAAGGAGTCTACCAACTCAATCATCAAGGGATAATACCTCATACCTCATCATTCATCTAAGTTCAACACCTAAAGGAAATCCATAACATTCAAGTTAGGTCATACTACCTAACCACATAAGGTCTCAACTATACCATGAACACCAAGGGTCATCACAACCTTAGGGGAAACAATAGAGGAGACATAGCCATAAGATCTCTTTCATTTCTTTCAATACTAATCTAAGGTAACTTCTAGGTCATTCCAACCCACATCATCACCCT
Organism: Solanum lycopersicoides; assembly: GCA_022817965.1. Taxonomy (NCBI): domain Eukaryota; kingdom Viridiplantae; phylum Streptophyta; class Magnoliopsida; order Solanales; family Solanaceae; genus Solanum; species Solanum lycopersicoides. Next base: position 117,421 of record JAJJBR010002467.1, read on the forward strand.
AAAAACACAAGCATGCTACCCTCACTTCTAGGATCAAGCCTATACAAAAGACTCCAATCCAAACAAGGCAACTATGAAGAACCACACATATACAAAGGGCAACATTTGAACCATTACACATATATAAGGCAACATTGAACTATTAGACATACATATATAGGCAATATGCATTTATGGCCATTTACCACACTTCCTAAAGCATTTCAAGACTAACCCATATAATAGGACTATCATCATACAAAACCGTATAGCAACACACCATTTGGAAAAGAGACTCATTTTAACAATAGCAAATTCAAGCTTTAAATATCATGACATACATTTTTCAACATAATATGCCATTTCACATAGATATCATATACATCCACAAAGGCCATCATATCAACATAAACCAAAGTTCAACTTCACACATACTCATCAAACCATAAAACCAAGATAAGCATCAAACTCACCTTTTCTCCCTCAAGCATAGAGATCCATCTCATCAAAAATCACATCTAAAAGAACACCGGACAAGAAAACACAAGAGAGAGATCTTATAAAGTGAGTTCTATGGCACGACATGAGAATGATGAAAAGGAAAACTCTATCGTCCTATAGCCTCTCGCTCATAGATGTGTCGCAACTCACCACGAATAATCGAGACTCTACTAGACGTGCAAATTAGACTTTTGGAACCTAAAACCACTTTCATAACCTCATGCTCTGATACAGTTGTTACCGGAGCACCCCTAGAAGTAACATGGCATACTTGACCTCTTGGAGGTCTTATACAAGCACATAAGCTATCATTCATCGCATTTTCATAGGTAAATTTAGCGGGAAATTTTAAACTTTTCATAGCACATGATATGCTAGAAACATCATTTCCAATATATATAAAATATCATAATACATAGTTAGACTATAGGTATCTTGTCCATCTTAGACTCAAATTCATTAGAGTACATTAGGTACACGACCCTTATGATATAATTCATTAACTAAGCTATTACAAGTTTAATTAAAACAATAACATAGGAAATCCTTGAACTTAAGGAACCCTTTTCCTTAAGCTTGGGAAACACATAACAAGATCCTCACCATAGAGACAACCTTTAAGCATCCATAACCTACACTTGTGTAAAAAAGTAGAGAAGAATGGTGTTAGTACAATAATGCCGTCGTTTGGGTCCCTCGATCTCCCTTGTTTCGTGACAGTGGGTTATCATTTAGGTCCCCTTGTGGGTCCTACATGAGGTTGTATCGGATGTTTCCAACCCAAATATTTGTACGAGTTAGGACCTCAAAACATGAGTTTCATCCAAATGACACGTAAAATCTACACAAAAATGCTTAGACACAAAAGGTCATTTTAACGCACATCTTTCAAACAGCATGGACGCTCTGAACGTTTGACCTCAAAACTTCACGAAACTGACACACTGCCTTCTACAATAACTCATTTAAGGACCTTATAAACTCATGAATCACCATAAACAATAAACACACTATGAGGCACCTAGGTGACTAGTCGTCAAACATTGCATGGTTGCAGATTTATTTAGTGGG
>JAJJBR010002467.1:118996-156409 GCA_022817965.1 Solanum lycopersicoides
TTGAATTCATGGTCGAAAATCGCCGGGATACGAATCTCCAAGGACCAACCAAGGGCCCTTGAGGAGGACCCTTGCCTGTGGGGAGAAACATGCCTGGAGTGGTACCAAAACAAAATGGCAGTTCCATCGGGCTCGATGTGTGTGGATCGACGGAGGCGTCGATGCCAACGTCTCCACACTTAGCCAATTACAAGACCCTCCCTCACCAGTCTCTGACAAGAGGATAGTTGTGCAGACGGAGGTGGGCCACAGTCGACGTCAGATGACGCACACTTGACGGGTGTTCCGTTCTGTACTCACTGATTTTTCTCTCACATTTTAATTTAGGTTCATTTAATTAGTTAAGGGGTTAGGGTGGTTAATTAGGGGAATCAGGGGGCTATTAAGTTATTAACCTCCCATATAAATCCCCAATGCATTAAACTAATAAACTACTAAAAAACAATCCTCTACCTAATCTCTCTTCTTTCTCTCTATTAGAAGACACCATTGAGACAAGTAATGAAGGGTTTGGGGGGATGAAAGGGAGTTTTCATCCAAATCCTTGTCAAAGTAGGTATGGGATCTATTCACCTTTGAGACCTCTTCTCGAAGGTTCTTCAAAGTATTTCTTAAAATTGAGTTTTCAAGTGGGTTTCATCTAAATCTGGAAATTGAAGTTATGAATAAGTTTGTTATGATTTCTTTAGGTATATATGAATAGATTAACTTGTATTTTAACTTGATTATGATAATTTGTTAATGGTTTGGTCTAATTGAAACATGACCTCAACCCCTAACCCTAGGGTGTGATCTTGACCTATATTGTATTGTATCATTCAATTGACTTGGTTATTGGTTGTAGATTACTATCCTATTGGTTGTTATGAATACAATTAAGATGAATTATAGGTCTATTATTAGTTCTTGAATGTGATTTAGGTTATGAAATATATTGGTGAAATTGGCCTAAGTATCTTGTCTTAAACTAATGATCGAGTGTTGAATTGTGTTATAGTGATGCAATTGGCCTTGTTATTCTATTGGTTATCATTTGAGATGATGTTAATCCTAATTGGGGTTAGTTATGTTTGATGGTAAGACTTGGTCTAATGAATGAGAAGGAGACTGGTAAGTCTTATGATCCCTAATTTACTTCAATTTTGGTGAATTGTATTAAGCTATGATGTTTATGGAGTGTGACTTGATTAGGTTGATAGGGTGGTATGATGGTTGAATTGAAATGTCTTGATCTATGGTTTGTAGGTTGATTAAGGTTGAAAGTTATGAGGGTGTGATATACCAATGTGCCTTATTGATAATGAAATTGTAAAATGTGTTCCTACCTTATATGAATTGTATGAAGATTATACTCATGCAATTCATTATTGAGCTATTATGATGAATTATACAAGGGTAGACCCTAATGACCTAAACTAGCTATTATTGATAAAAATGCTTAAAGACATTTCAAAAGGGACCTACTTAGCACCGAGTGACTTGTGTGAGGGTGCTCTTCCCACAAGGAAGGTAGGGTTACTCGGTCCTGCTCAGGGGGGATATCCTCAGTGACAAATAGCCGTGTAGAGTGATGTTCCAAATGCCCAAGTCCTTAAACTATGTTGCCCCATAGGAATACTAGCTAGTGGATCCACCTAGAGCTAGTTATGTTTGGTTTGTACTTGGCCAGGTAGCCACCTTCCTCGTGTGTAAGGTTCAACACCGGATTCCACATAGCTCATGTGGTCTATGTCGTTAGGGAAGTGTTCCCAAATAAAATTGAAGTAATGATGTATAACTAACTAAAGTGACTTGAAGGTTTGACTTAAGCTTAGTAGCGGTGTGGAATCTACTATGCCTTGCAGTAGTTGCCTAATAGGAGCTTTGGAGGTTAATATTATGTATGTATTGATGACAAATTCAAAATGACTTATATGATGTAATTTGATGCTTATTGAACATGTAGTTTGCGTCTTTTATTGCTAAAGTATGAACCTTTGTTACATGGAAGCTATGTTATGTGAATGGTTATTATGTGTAGGTTCTTATTGGGTTACTGATTGAGTAAGGTTTATGGGATTTTAGCTTGATGATTGCACTTGTTGATTTATGATTGATTTATTGATTATTGTCTTGCTTTGCTACTTTCATGATGAACTCTTATTCATACTTGTGATGTTATTACTTGGTGATAGAGTATATATGAGATTATGGGCTTCAAGTATGTTGATATGCATAGAGTTTGGTTTGACTTGTTGAAACATGTCCTAAATGCATTGGTATGGTTTCTTTTGAGCGTGCATAAACCATTAAAGAGGTAAGCTGGCTGATTTAACTAAATGTCCCTTTTTAGCATCGCTTTGCTTGTTATATGTGCTCATATGGTCTCATACTTATACACCCATACTAACCCCATGTTTTCTCCCTTTTTCTCCCAAACATTTTAGGTTTTAAACACCTATTAACTACCCTTTAACCATTTTTCATGAATTTCCGACTCTAAAAGCTAGTCAAATAGGCTAAGGCACGCTAGTACCTCTTTGAACAAAATTCCGAACGTCATGGACGTTCTTGGACGTTTTGGTTTCTAAACATCCTAAATGACCTATATTCCTTAAAATAACACTAAAAAACATTGTCTACACTTTATGACACCTATGCTAGGCTTTACAACACGTCTTGGATTTTCGAAGTGTTACACATAGCATATTCAAGCACTATCTAGTTAGGGTATACTTGAGAACACCTTTAAGGCCCTCCATTGACTAGATTATCATACATATGTGTGTGTGTACATACATGTGAGAAAACCTTTCACATAACACCTTTAGACCACACATGTTCATACTTTACTTCATGCATGCATAAGAACAAATGTGTAACTACATGAGCAATCCTTTCATATAAACATATTTCGAAACCATGCACATTCATACTTCATCATATCATAAACTTAACATCGTAGCATATAAGTCATATTCATAACATTTTCATGCATTCTTATTCATGTACTTAAATCACAAACCTCAGATTATGCTATCAACGCACACATATGCAATGCATAGACAAGGTCCCATACACTTTCCCATACTAGTACACCTATCAAGTCATCCTATTTATGTGATACATAACATACTTCATTGACATAAGCTTTACATGCATAGTAGTAGACATGAGTGCATATGAGAATAACCTTTCATTCGACACCATGAACCTATTCTACTTGTAAGCAAGCATGCATTAAGTGTGAGTGTGTATACATTGATCAACATGATCACCTAATGGCTATCAACAACACATTGAGGCCGCAACCCTCTTATGACCACAATGCACATCCAAACATAGACCACATAACACATACTAGCATAGGAGACAATATAACTTTAGTACTTGCATTCAACACTCCTAACCATAGCTAATCACATATTCATATAGGGGTACATAGGTAAGGGGACATAAACCATCACAACTCATCAATTTCAGCATCTACATCCCTAACATAGTTATACACATACTTATACAATAGTCATACAACCTAGATCACAACTAGAATAGAAGACTAGGCATGAGACTTCACATTGGGTGATCATCACCACGACACATTCATACCACAATAGCCTTCAAGACAATGATCACATCACATATATAATAACAATAAAGTAAACACCACCACCATAAGTGGACCATACCACACAATGCCATACAAGGCTTCATCAACTAACAATTCTATAGAAAAGTAGAGAGAAAGAGTCATTCTTACCAATTCATCAACCTTTGATCATCATTGATCAATACTCATCTTTACTCAACAATTCAAGTATAGGGCAGTAGATAAATGTATATTAACATGGACTAAATCATGCGTAAACCACCACAAGATCATGATACTAACATGTACACTATTTCACCAATTCAAGAAAGAGTAGAGAGACATAGACCACTTAACAATATCCCTTGCTTTGATCATCATGATCAACATTAATAATTCATCCAAATACAATATAGGACAGTAGCTAAGGAGATCATAACCTAAATGGAATACTACTCCAATTGCCCTAGAATCGAGATCATACAAATGTTCTATATTAACAATCAATAGAAGATAGAAGAACATAATCAATACTACCTAATTTCAAGATTTGGTCCACATTGATCCATTATATCTAATGCATAATCAATTTACATGATAGGCAGTAGATAATAATCAATTTATAATAATTGAAACACTTTATAATCCTCCTAACATCAAGATCATAATAACCAATACATAGGCTAAAACGAGAGTTTGAAGGGATCATGGGTTCAAGGTATCATGGGTTCAACATGGAATTGAATTGAAATTCACTTTAACATCAACATATAATGAACTTCATCATAAGTATGCTTTTGAAATAAATTTGAGAATGAACCAATGGCTAGATTGAAAGATAGGAAGATTGTTCATGAATTCTCTTTGAAAACTTTGAAAGGAACTCTCTAAATGAAATGATATCTAGAGATGAAGGATCACCATACCTCATTAGATGAAGAAACCACTAAAATTTGATGAATAACCCATGTAATTAACATCTCCAATCTGACCTTGAGCTTCATCTGCCATGGAGGTTTTCTAGAGAGGATATTTTGGGAGAGGGAAGTCTAATTTTGAATCATGGATTGAGAATGGGGTTTTCACGTTTTTGACCAACTTAATATACCCAAAAATAACCAAATAAACCACCTAGGGTCAGGTTAGGACGTGGGGTGAATTTCACATTCACCCCTTCAATAAAACAGTGCACAGGCAACTTGTTGTTGGCTGCATCGACGGACAGCCATCGACGCCTCTTAGTCCTAATTACGGTCCGTAGGTGGACACCGTCGTTTGGGTATGAGGCTGGTATTTGGCTGGGACTTCTCCAGGCTAAGTATGGACGATGCCTCCCCATCGACAGAGCGTCACCACACTTACTGGGCGTCGATTTAGGGTCGTACGTAGACACTACTAAGGTAGTGTCTTGACCGCCTTTGGGTCCTCTTTGAGGTCCTTTTGTGGGGACATTGGGGTGTCGTACCCTAAAGTTTCCAACGTAAATACACACATTAATATGTAAAGGACCTTTCAAACCAGTTTGACCATCACAAAACACTCGCAACGCATCCAAACATGCTAGGCACACTCAAGTCACACTGTAACACTTCGAAAATTCAAGACGTATCTTAAAGCCTAACATAAGTGTAATAAGGTCTAGACACTTTTTTGAGGCCTATTTCAATTTTTACAAGTCATTTATGAAGTCCAAAAACCAAAACGTTCAAGAACGTCCATTACGTCCGGAAACTAGTTCTAGGAGGTACTAGCGTGCCTAAGCCAATTTGACTAGCTTTTATGGGTCGGAAAATGGTGAAAATTGGTGGAAGGGTGTATAACATGTGTTTAAGTTAATTCATGGTCGAAACGTCTGGGTACTACTCCCCAAGGACCAACCAAGGGCCCTTGAGGAGGACCCTTGCACATTGGAGTCAACACTACCTGGGCAGTGTGCACCCACGAAAGGGCAATCGACTGGGCGTGTGTTGATCAACGGGGCGTCGATGCCAACCGTCGACCAGAACTTAGACAATTCGTTGAAGGCCTTCACCATCACAGTCTCTGACAAGGACGACGGATGTGCAGCACGGAGGAGGGCTGGTCCGTCGAGTGACCCACAATCCGTCGATCGTGGTGTCGTTTCTGATTGGCACTTTCCTGCACGTTTTAATTTAGCCTCATTTAATTAGTTAAGGGGTTATGTGGTTAATAGGGGTTTAATGGAGTCTAATTAAGTTAATTAACCCCCCATATAACGGCCCCAACCCCATTAGACTAAACACAACTCAAAAAACAAATCCTCTTACTAAATCTTCTTTCTTTCTCTATTGGAAGACACCATTGAAGACCAAGCTAGGGAAGGGTTTTGGGGGATTTAAAGGGGAGATTCCACCATCAAATCTTCATCAAATATTGAGGTATGTGATCTAATTCACCTTTGAGACTTGTTTCCTCAAAGGGCTTCTTCAAAGTATTTTTAAAAGTTGAGTTTTAAAGTGGGTTTCATCTAATCTCGAAATTGATGTTATCAACTAAGTTTTTTATGTTTTATTTAGGATATAATGAATAGATTAACATGTATTTTAACCTTATTATGATAATTCTTGATGGTTTGGTCTAAATTGTAGAACATGACCCTCAACCCTTAACCCTAGGTTGTGATCTTGACATGTATTGTATAATGTTCATTCAATTGCCTTGGTTATTGATTGAATTACAATCCTATGATGTTATTGTATCAATTAGGAACAGATTGAGATGAATCCTAGGCCTATTATGCTAGTTCTTGATATGTTGATTTAGGTTATGAAGTATATTGTGAAATGTACCTAAGTATCTTGTCTTAAGCTATGATCTAGTGTTAAATTGTGTTATAGTGATGCAATTGGCCTTGTTATTCTATTGGATATCATTGTGTGATGATGTAAACCTAAAATTGGGTTGAATTAAGGGTTTATGGTAAAAACTTGATGATGAACTATGAAGAAGACTTGGTAAGTCTTATGATCTCTATCCTTTACTTCAAATTGTGGTTAATTATGATTGAGTAATGATGTTATATTGCAGTATTCCTTGTATTAGGATTGATAGGGTGGTATGATGTTGAATTGAAATGTCTTGATTACGATTGTGAGGTTGATTAAGATGTAAATGTTATAAGGAGAGTGAATGATTTACCAAAGTGCCGTATCATGATATGAAATGTTAATGTGGTAACCTCACCTATATGAATTGTAATGAAAGGACCTATACTCATGCAATTCTTATTGAGCTATGATGATGATGATGTCATACAAGGGTTAGACCGTATGACCTAAACTAAGCTATGATTGATAATAATGGCTTAAAGACATTTCAAAAAGGGACTCCAGCTTAGCACCGAGCGAACTAGATTGAGGAGTGTCTCTTCCCACATAGGGAAGGTAGGATAAATAATGTACTCTTGATATTGGAGACTAAAATGCATGTAGCATAAAGAGGGTCCCAATTATATCTCCTAGTTCTTGAACTATGCTGGCCCCATAGGAATACTAGCTAGTGGATCCATGTAGTTGATATGTTTTATGTTTTGGTACTACCTTGGCAAGTAGTTCGCCTTCCTTCGGTGTAGGGTTTTATGACACCGTATTTCACACTAGCTCATGTGACCTATGTCGGTTAGGGCAAGATGTTCCCAAAAGGTAAAATGAACTAAAGGATTGAACCCTAGCTAAGATGACCTAAGGGGTCTAGATTAGTCTAGGTAGGGGTATGAGACTCTACCTAAGCATTGCACTTGTTAGTCTTGAAGAGAGTCTTGGAAGGATGTTCTTATGTATGAATTTGCTTATAATGCTATATGACATGTATATGATGAACTTGCACAATGTTGATACTATATGATGATTAGTTTCATTTTTGTATATATGTTGGTCTATATGGTTAATGTAAAATGATATGTGCTCTTAAAGTCTATATTATGTGAAGTAGGATGTTAGTCATGATTCTTGTTGGGTTACTTTATTAACTAAGGTTATGGGGCTTTACTTGATCATTGCACTTGTTGACTTGATCGGGGTTCATGGGTAATTGAGTTTCTTTGGTTATGTTGAAATGTACTCTTATTCATGCTTATTGTTAATATGACTTGATTATAAAGTTACATTGAGTATGTAGTTACTTGTATGTGTATGGTTGACTTGACTAGACTTGATGTTGTAGTTCTTGTAATGTAAATGCCTATGACTTAATGAATATGAAATACTGATTGGTATGGTCTTGTTGAAGGTTTATAAAGGTTTTAAATGAAAAGTGCATATTTTTGAAATTTTCTTTTCTTAGCATGATTTCAAGGTATGTGTGCATAAGGTCTCATACTTAGTACAAGTGGCGTACTAACCCCATTTCTTCCTTTTCCCCCAACATTTTAGGTTCCGGTCATTGAAGTGTTTTGGAAGGCGACTTGAAGAAGGCTTGGATCCTTTGATCATCCAAGTAGGGTAGGTCCTCATTTTCCGAGGTCGATGCCAATATCGAGCTTATGTTGTTTTAGTTCTAAGACTCTTACATTCTATCTCCTTTCATTTGAGTATTGATTGTATAAAGCCTATATGTTTCTACCTTTACATTGATGTAGGGCTATGACCAAATTGCAATGATCGTTTTAGATGGTTATGAAATGAGATAATCTTGCGACTATGTTCATTATCTTATCTATAAATGTATGTGCAATAAAAGTAGAATACTATGTAATCTTCCTATATGAAAGGTCTATGTATACTCGATATATATATGTTATGTATATGTAGAGGTCTATGTAAACCTACAAATAGAAGTAATGAAAAGTTTTAAATTTTCCCGCTAAATTTGACCTATGAATGTAATGATGTAAACTAAGAGCTATTATTAGTCCTCAAAGAGGAAAACGACGCCGGTTACGTCTAGGGGGTAAACCCACATGTTACAAATTAGGTATCACAGCATGAGGTTGAATTATATTTGAGTCAATGTCTCTCTCAACCACGTCTATGTAAGTTTGTATTCATAATTTTAAAGCGCGCCACACTTATGAATAGGAACCTACGTGATGCCTAGGAAACTCTCACTTTCTTGGAAATCTAATATCGTGCCATTAGAGTATACTTATGGTGTGCTTTTGCATCAAATCCTATTGTTGTGATTTTAGGAAATGAACACTCGAAGGAATGCGGCACGAAGGCTTGAAGATGAGATTGCCAATGCGGGAGCTCCTCCCGTGGTGATCAAGTTCTTCCTCTTCGAAGAAGATGCTAACTTTGAACAAGCTCCGGTCAATCCTCCACCCTTGATGGATGGTGATATAAGGGCTGCCCTTATCCAATTTCCCCAAGCCGTCACTACACAAGCCCAAGCTATGACGGCCCAAGCTAACCGGGAGATTGTACCCCGTCCAAATCAACAAATTGCTACCATGTCCTCCCATCTAAGGGACTTCACTAGGATGGACTCTCCTACGTTCTACGGGTCTAAGGTTGAAGAATACCCCCAAGAGTTCATTGATGAAGTCTATAAGATACTCTTGGCTATGGGGTTATCTACTAGTGAGAAGGACAAGTTATCCACTTATAAACTCAACGATGTGGCTCAAGCATGGTATGTCCAATGGAGGGATAATAGGCCATTAAGAGGTGGTCCTATGACTTGGGAGATATTCAAAAAGGCTTTTCTTTATCGGTTCTTTCCTAGGGAGATGGGGAAAGATAAAGTGGTGGAGTTCATCAACCTTCGCCAAGGAGGTATGAGTGTTCATGGATACTCCTTGAAATTCACAAAATTGTCGAAATATGCTCCTTCTTTGGTTTCCGATCCTAGATATGTAATGAGCCACTTTGTGACGGGGGTGTCGGATGATTTGCAAGAGGAGTGTCATTCGTCTATGCTACATGAGAACATGAACATTTCTCGTCTTATGGTGCATGCCAAACATGTGGAAGAGGCATGGGCTAAGAGAAAGAGTAGAGATGCTAAGAGAGCAAGATCTTTTGATGGAGGCTCTTCAAAGAATAGGCTTGAGATACAAGACAATCCTAGATTTAAGAAGCGGGTTTCTAATCAAGATCCTTCCAAGTAAGGCTAGTGGAGATAAGGTGGCTAACCCTAACTAAGAAAGGAAATGGCACTAGTTCACCAACCGAGAAGCCAACTTGGGGAAAGTGTGGCAAGAAGCACTATGGTGATTGTCTTAAGGGAGGAACAATTTTTTGGATGTGGTAAAAGTGGGCACAAGGTTAGGGATTGTCCAATGTGAGGGGTTAAGACAAGGTAGTGGTTAATCAAGCAAGTGGTTCAAATGAGGATCCAAGAAGAACCGCTTTTATGCTATCCGCTTTGGGGGTGAGAAAGAGACTTCTTACGACGTGGTGACCGGTATGTTGAAAGCTTTCTCTATTGATGTATATGCCTTAATTGATTCAGGTTCTACTTTATCATTTGTTACCCCTCTAGTATCCAAAAAGTTTGACATTTTGCCCGATATTTTGCATGAAACTTTTATAGTCTCTACTCCGGTGGGTGAATCAGTATTTGCAAAAAGGGTGTATAGAAATTGTCCAATAATATTGCCCAATAGAGTTTCTTATGTTGATCTAGTAGAACTTGATATGCTTGATTTTGATATTATTTTGGGTATGGATTGGTTGCATGCTTGCCTTGCCTCTATTGATTGTACGACAAGGGAGGTGAAGTTTAACTTTCCAAATAAACCCGTTGTAGAGTTGAAGGGGGGAAATTCTATTCCTAGAGGTTGTATCAACTCTTGTCTAAAAGCATGCAAAATGTTCTCTAAAGGTTGCCTATACCATATTGTAAGAGTCCAAGATCTAGACTCCGAAACTCCTCCAATTGAGTCGATCCCCGTATTGAGTGAATTTCCGTAGGTCTTTCCTAATGATCTTACCGGTGTTCCTCCCGAAAGGGAAATTGATTTTGGTATCGATTTTCTATCGGATACAAATCCCATTTCAATTCCTCCTTATCGGATGGCTCCGGCCAAAATGAAAGAGTTGAAGACTCAACTCAAAGATTTACTAGACAAAGGATTCATTAGACCAAGGATTTCTCCATGGGGTGCTCCGATTTTGTTTGTGAAGAAAAATGATGGGTCCTTAAGAATGTGTATTGATTATATCCACTCAATAAAGTCACTATTAAGAACAAGTATCCTATCCCTCGGATTGACGACTTGTTTGATCAACTCCAAGGGGCAAGCTGCTTTTCTAAGATTGACTTAAGGTCGGGGTATCACCAACTTAGGGTGAGAGGTGAGGATATACCAAAAACGGCATTTCGTACTAGATATGGTCATTATGAGTTCTTAGTAAATTCCTTTGGTCTCACTAATGCTCCGGTAGCGTTTATGGATCTAATGAATAGGGTGTTTCGATGTTACCTATATTTATTTGTCATTGTCTTCATTGACGACATTTTGGTATATTCGAAAAATGAGGGTGGTGTTGCAAGTACTTAAAGAACATCAATTGTTTGCCAAGTATAGCAAATATGAGTTTTGGTTGAGGTCGGTGACATTACTTGGTCATACAGTCTCTAGTGAGGGAGTTGAGGTTGATTCAAGGAAAACGGAGGCTATTAAAAATTGGCTTAGATCATTGACTCCGACCGACATTAGGAGTTTCTTGGGCTTAGTGGGTTATAATCGGAGGTTTGTGGAGGGTTTTGCGTCCATTGCATCTCCCTTGACTACTTTGACCCAAAAGTGTAAGAAATTTGAGTGGTCGGAGGCAATTGAGAGAAACTTCCAAGTGTTTAAAGATAGGATTACCTCCGCTCTGGTGTTGACCTTACAGGAGGGTACAAAGGGTTTTGTTGTGTATTGTAACGCATCCCGAGTGGGTTTAGGGTGTGTTCTTATGAAACATGGGAATGTGATTGCCTATGCTTCTAGGAAATTTAAGGTCCATGAGAGAAACTATCCAACTCTTGACCTTGAGTTAGCGGCCGTGGTATTTTCCTTGAAAATATGGAGGCATTACTTGTATGGTGTCCATGTTGATGCCTATACCGACCATAAGAGTCTCCAATATGTGTTTACCCAAAAGGAGTTGATTCTCCGACAAAGAAGGTGGTTAGGATTGTTGAAAGATTACGACATGAGGGTCCTCTATCACCCCGGCAAGGCCAATGTGGTTGCGGATTCTCTAAGTCGTATGACTATGGGTAGTGTGTCTCACATAGATGAATCCAACAATGACCTAGTGAAAGATGTTCATAGGTTGGCTAAGTTAGGTGTGAGGTTGGAAAATTCTCCGAATGGTGGTTTCATGGTTCATAATAATTCCGAGTCATAATTTATAGTTGAGTGAAGTCCAAACAACACCTTGATAAATCATTGATGGAGTTCAAGGAATCGGTCCTTGGCAAGCTTAATGACGCATTCTCCCTAGGGGGATGGTATTTTAAGGTACCAAGGAAGATTCTGTGTTCCTAAGGTAGCTGAGTTGAGGAACCGGATCCTTGAGGAAGCCCATGGGTCCCGCTACTCCATTCATCCGGGTTCGACAAAAATGTATCATGACCTTACGGAAGTATATTGGTGGGAAGGTATGAATAAAGACATAGCGAAATTTGTTGCTAAGTGTCCAAATTACCAACAAGTGAAAGCCGAACATGAAAAATCGGGTGGCTTACTACAAGAAATCAAATTTCCTACTTCGAAGTGGGCATACATCAATATGGATTTTGTAGTGGGTTTTTACCTCGGACTCAAAAGCAATATGACTCTATATGGGTGTTTGTTGATAGGTTGACCAAGTCTGCTCACTTTATTCCCGTCAAGTCTACTTATTCGGCGGAAGATTATGCTAGGATGTTCATAGATGAGATTGTATGTCGACATGATATTCCATTATTCATCATATCGGATTGGGGTGCACAATTAACACCTGTGTTTTGGAGGTCATTCCAAGAAGGGTTGGGTACTAAGGTGAAGTTGAGTACCGTTTTTCATCCCCAAACGGATAGTCAAAAGGAACGTACTATTCAAACCCTTGAATATATGCTTAGGTCTTATATTATTGATTTCAAGGGAAATTGGGATAAGCATTTGCCTTTGGTGGTGTTTGCTTATAATAATAGTTTTGATTCATTCATTTCCATGGATCCCTATGAAGCCTTGTATGGTAGGAGGTGTAGGTCTCCTATTAGATGGTTTGAAGTGGGTGAGGCTTCACTTTTTTATCCCGATTTGATTTATGAGACTTTAGAGGAAGTTCATATCATAAGCAACCGATTGCAAACGGCCTATAGTCGACAAAAGTCTTATGCCGATCGTAGGAGAAGGGATTTGGAGTTTGAAGAAGGTGATAAGGTTTATTTGAAAATTTCACCTATGAAAGGGATGGTTAGATTCGGTAAGAAAGGGAAGTTGAGTCCTCATTATGTGGGTCCCTATGAAATCTTTCAAAGGGTTGGTAAGGTTGCCTATGAATTGAAACATCCTAGCAAATTGGCTTTGGTTCATCAGGTTTTCCATGTTTCCATGCATAAAACGTATATTGGTGATCCTGAGTCTATTCTTCCTATTGAGGGTCTTGGTGTCAAGGATATCCTCTCTTATGAGGAAGTTACGGTTCAAATTCTTGATAGTCAACTCAAGAAGTTGAGGAATAAAGAGGTGGCTTCCGTAAAGGTGTTATGGAAGAATCACCTAGTTGAGGGTGCAACATGGGAGGCCGAGAACGACATGAAGTCCCATTGACCTCATCTATTTGATAACTAAGGTTAGTTGTTCTTACTATTACTAAAAATAATGACTAAAATTGAGGTTCCTTTGATTTTTGGTGAAGTCTTGAAAAATGTGCATTTTTGAATAGCGTTGGAGAGACTTACAGTGAAATTGTGCATTTGAACTTGAAATTTTTCTCTTTGGCTTGTTTGAGTTATCTTGTGCATTTTCATATGATGATTCTTTATGAAATGATATGTAGCATGTTGGGAAGTTGAAATTTGGCTTAATTGACTCATGTAAAGCATGTTGAGATCATGTTGTTGTTGTGAGAAGGATATTCCTCATAATGTAATGTTGAGCCTTATGTGTGGTAATTGAAGTTTTGCATTGCCTTGTGTAAGTGATATGATTGATGTTTGCTATGTACTGTTGTTGGTTGGTATTCTATTCTTGAGTCTATTCCTTCCTTCTAAAGATTGTAAGTGTCATTCGGGGACGAATCTTCCTAATGGGGGGGGGGGCATTATGTAACACTTCAAAAATCAAAGAAGTGTCTTAAAGCGTAACATAAATGTCATAAGGTCTAGATACTGTTTTAAGGCCTATTTCAATGTTTACAAGTCATTTATGAAGTCTAGAAACAAAAACGTTCAAGAACGTCCATGACGTCCGGAAATTAGTTCTAGGAGGTACTAGCGTGCCTAAGCCTATTTGACTAGCTATCAGGGGTCGGAAAATGGTGAAAATTTGTGGAAGGGTGTATAACATGTTTTAAGTTAATTCATGGTCGAAACGTCCGGGTACGACTTCCCAAGGACCAATCAAGGGCCTTGGAGGAGGACCCTTGCACATTGGAGTCAACACTGCATAGGTAGTGTGCACCCACGGAAGGGCAATCGACGGGGCATGTGTTGATCAACGGTGAGTCGATGACAACCGTTGACCAACACTTACCCAATTTGTTGAAGTCCCTCACCTACACAGTCTATGACAAGGACGACGGATGTGCAGCACGGACGAGGGTTGGTCCGTCGACTGACCCACGATCCGTCAATCGTGTTGTCGTCTGTGATACTGCCACTTTCCGGGACGTTTAAATTTAGTCTCATTTAATTAGTTACGGGGTTAGGTTGTGAATTAGTGGTTTAAGGGAGTCTTATTAAGTTAATTAACTCCCCATATAAAGGCCCCAACCCCATTAGACTAAACACAACTCACAATACAAATCCTCTTCATTGTCTCTTCTTTCTCTCTCTATTGGAAGACATCATTGAAGACCAAAATAGGGAAGGTTTTTGGGTTCTGTAAAGGGGCGATTTCACCATAAAATCTTCATCAGAAAATGAGGTATGGGATATAATTCACCTTTGAGACTTCTTTCCTCAAAGGGCTTCTTCAAAGTATTTCAAAAAGTTGAGTTTTGAAATGGTTTCATCTAATCGCGAATTTGATGTTATGAACTAAGTTGTGTATCTTTTATTTAGGATTTAATGAATATATTAACATGTATTTTAAATTTATTATTATAATTCTTGATTGTTTGGTCTAAATTGTAGAACATGACCCTTAACCCTTAACCCTAGGTTGTGATCATAACATGTATTGTATAATGTTCATTCAATTGCCTTGGTTATTGATTAAATTACTATCCTATGATGTTATTGTATAAATTAGGAATATATTGATATGAATCCTAGGCCTGTTATGCTAGTTCTTGAGATTTTGATTTAGGTTATGAAGTATATTGTGAATTGACCTAAATATCTTGTCTTAAGCTATGATCTATTGTTGAATTGTGTTATAGTTTTGAAATTGGCCTTGTTATTCTATTGGAGATCATTTTGTGATGATGTAAACCCAAAATTGGGTTGAATAGAGGGTTCATGGTAAGACCTTGATGATGAACTATGAAGAAGACTTGGTAAGTCTTACGATTTCTATCCTTTACTTCATATTGTGGTTAATTATGATTAAGTCATGATGTTATATTGGAGTATGCCTTGTATTAGGACTGATAGGGTGGTATGATGTTGAATTGAAATGTCTTAGTTTTGATTGTGAGGTTGATTAAGAAGTAAATGTTATAAGGAGGGTGAATGATTTACCAATGTGCCTTATCATGATATGAAATGCTAATGTGGTAACCTCACCTATATGAATTGTAATGAAAGGAATTATACTGATGCAATTCTTATTGAGCTATGATGATGATGATGTTATACAAAGGTTAGACCCTATGACCTAAACTAAGCTATGATTGATAATAAAGCTTAAAGACATTTTAAAAAGGGACTATAGCTTAGCACCGAGCGAACTAGATTGAGGAGTGTCCCTTCCCACATAGGGAAGGTAGGATCACTAATTTACTCTTAAGATTGGAGACTACAATGCATGAGGCATAAAGAGGGTCCCAATTATATATCCTAGTTCTTGAACTATGTTGCCCCCAATACTAGCTAGTGGATCCACATAGTTGATATGTTTTATGTTTTGGCACTTCCTTGGCAAATAGTCCGCCTTCCTTCGGTGTAGGGTTTTATGATACCGTATTCAACACTAGCTCATATGGCCTATGTCGGTTAGGGCAAGATGTTCCCAAAAGGTAAAATGAACTAAAGGCTTGAACTCTGACTAAGATGACTAAGGGGTCTAGCTTAGTCTAGGTAGGGGTAAGGGACTCTACCTAAGCATTGCACTAGTTAGTCATGAGGGGAGTCTTGGAAGGATGTTCTTATGTATGAATATGCTTATAATGCTATATGACATGTATATGATGAACTTGCACATTGTTGATACTATATGATGATTAGTTTCATTTATGTATATATGTTGGTCTATATGGTTAAAGTAAGATGATATGTGCTCTTAAATGCTATGTTATGTGAAGTAGGATGTTAGTCATGATTCTTGTTGGGTTACTTGATTAAGTAAGGTTATGGGGATTTACTTGGTCATTGCACTTGTTGACTTGATAGGGGTTCATGGGTAATTGACTTGCTTTGTTTATGTTAAAATGTACTCTTATTCATGCTTATTGTTAATATGACTTGATGATAAAGTTACAATGAGTATATAGTTACTTATATGACATGTATGGTTTACTTGACTAGACTTAATGTTGTAGTTCTTGTAATGTACATGCCTATTACTTAATGAATATGAAATATTGATTGGTATGGTCTTGTTGAAAGTGCATAAAGGTTTTAAATGAAAAGTGCATATTTTATGAAATGTCCTTTTCTTAGCATTATTTCAATGTATGTGTGCATATGGTCTCATACTTAGTACAAGTGGCGTACTAACCCCATTTCTTGCTTTTTCCCAACATTTTAGGTTCCGGTCGTTGAAGTGTAATGGAAGGCGACTTGAAGAAGGCTTGGATCCTTTGATCATCCAAGTAGGGTAGGTCCTCATTTTCCGAGGGTGATGCCAATATCGATCTTATATTGTTGTTTTAGTTCTAAGACTCTTACATTCTATCTCCTTTCATTTGAGTACGGATTGTATAAAGCCTATATGTGGCTACCTTTACATTGATGTTGGTTATGCCCAAATTGCTATGATCGTTTTTGATGGTTATGAGATGAGACAATCTTGAGACTATGTTCATTATGTTATATATAAATGTATGTGCAATAAAAGTAGAAGACTGTGCAATATTCCTATACAACGGTCTATATATACTCGATATATAAATATTATGTGTATGTAGAGGTCTATGTAAACCTCCAAGTAGAAGTAATGAAAAGTTTTAAATTTTTCCGCTAAATTTGACCTATGAATGTAATGATGTAAACTAAGCGACTAGTCTTAGTCCTAAAAGAGGATGACGACGGCAGTTACGTCTATGGGGTAAACCCGGATGTGACATACAAATTCACGTCTCAAGGGCTAAATTTCGAACGTCTTGGACGTTTGACTTCCAAATGACTTCAAATCAATCATACATGTTTTAAAACAATTAATTAACATATTAACAAACTTATAGTCACATGTGAGGCTCTAGACACTCTAACTCATTTTGTGGGTGTTACAATATTCCCCACTCAGAAACATTCATCCTCTAACGACAGTTGGAACATTTTTAAAAATATCAAGGACTTCAGGAATCATAGAGAAGCTCGCAATATGAATAACATCATCACATAGAAGTCAATGCACCAAACTTACAACGAACACAAACTTCAAACCATTTAGCACTGAATGCAACACAAGCAAGTAAAACATTTATTCACTCACTTTCAAAGTGCATCAAAGACATAGGATCTTGTCATGTTCATAGGAGGAACATCCTTCTCGTACTCATAACATGGTCTTTTCATTTCACTAAGAGCTCATTATGTAACCACATTTAAGTCACACTTAGGCAGATTCAACAAATCTCAAGAAGCAATTAGGCACTCATACTTTAATACACATAGACTTGAGTAAAATACGTTGACAATGGATTCTTATATGTTAGGCATAATGACATGGGGCCATGCTCAACTATACCATGCTTAGTCGTGTTTAGGGAGGAATGTCCTTCTCCTAAACACACTTACATGTCTCATGAGTTCATACTCAAGTAATTCACAAAGGGTTATTCATGTTAAATGAGAATTTCTCAACTTTTTAAGCAAAGCATGCCCATACTTTCTTCCTAATGAAGTTAAAATGGTAATTCACATCACACACATCACAACAATAGGAAGTCATTTCACAAAATTTCAATTTGTAGCATAAAACTACCTTTCCTAAACATGTATCAACTTGGGAAAATCTTACAATTTATACGCACACAAAAGGAAACTATCTAGACATGCCTTCATTTTTCAAGAGCGAGTCTACATTCATGCTTTCTAAACCATAAAAGTCACATAATTTTCAAGAGACTCAACATTTTTCATTTTAAAGAGGCTAAATTTCTCATTAATGGCTTAAAATAGCACACATTAAAAGTTACATCAACATGATTCTTACATTAATTCATGAAGTTAAATGCACAACTAACATATAAAGATGCACAATCAACATGAGAAACCATAATTTTATCAAGAATTCTTTTTCATGCAATTTAGAATCTTCATAACATGCATAACATAGTGTCAACTAAAACATACATAACATATGGATAACAACAACTCATACTTTCATGCAAGACTCCCATCATGAACAACCTATTAGATTCTCTTTAGTTCAAGCTCAAGTAAGAATAGAATGACAAGATAGAAATATCTACAACCTTACTACTCTCATCATCATCCCCCACTTAGGGTAAACCTAATTAAGAGCAACTTAACCCAAACCCAAGAGTATCTTAGCTTACCAACCTTCATCACCATCACTTAAAAGTGATTACCAACCTAAAAGGTATTACAGTAACTCAACCCTAGGAATACCAAAGGGCATTCTAAACTTTATCAACTAGGCAAATTATTCCCCACTTGGGGTAAGCCTGATCACATCATGCCTTTAAACCACAAGGTCAAGCCAAGTCAAACCCAACCTATATACTTCTCACACAAGAAGGTTCAACATTCTTGAGGGTTTTCACTACTAATCTCTCATCAAGGAGTCTACCAACTCAATCATCAAGGGATAATACCTCATACCTCATCATTCATCTAAGTTCAACACCTAAAGGAAATCCATAACATTCAAGTTAGGTCATACTACCTAACTACATAAGGACTCAACTATACCATGAACACCAAGGGTCATGACAACCTTAGGGGAAACAATAGAGGAGACATAGCCATAAGTCTCTTTCTTTTCTTTCAATACTAATGTAAGGTAACTTCTAGGTCATTCCAACCCACATCATCACCCTAAAAACACAAGCATGCAACCCTCATTTCTAGGATCAAGCCTATACAAAAGACTCCAATCCAAACAAGGCAACTATGAAGAACCACACATATACAAAGGGCAAAATTTGAACCATTACACATAGATAAGGCAACATTGAACTATTAGACATACATATATAGGCAATATGCATTTATGGCCATTTACCACACTTCCTAAAGCATTTCAAGACTAACCCATATAAAAGGACTATCATCATACAAAACAGTATAGCAACACACCATTCGAAAAAGAGACTCATTTGAACCATAACAAATTCAAGCTTTAACCATATCATGACATACATTTCTCAACATAATATTCCATTTCACATAGATATCATACATAGACACAAAGGCCATCATATCAACATAAACCAAAGTTCAACTTCACCCATACTCATCAAACCATAAAACCAAGATAAGCATCAAACTCACCTTTTCTCCCTCAAGCATAGAGATTCCATCTCATCAAAAAAATCACATCTAAAAGAACACCGGACAAGAAAACACAAGAGAGAGATCTTATAAAGTGAAGTTCTATGGCACGACATGAGAATGATGAAGAAGGAAAACTCTATCGTCCTATAGCCTCTCGCTCATAGATGTGTCGCAACTCACCACGAATAATCGAGACTCTACTAGACGTGGCAAAATTAGACTTTTGGAACCTAAAACCACTTTCATAACCTCATGCTCTGATACCACGTTGTTACGACCGGGAGCACCCTCTAGAAGTAACATGGCATACTTGACCTCTTGGACGTCTTATACAAGCACATAAACTATCATTCATCGCATTTTCATAGGTAAATTTAGTGGGAAATTTAAAACTTTTCATAGCACATCATATGCTAGAAACATCATTTCCAATATATATAAAATATCATAATACATAGTTAGACTCTAGGTATCTTGTCCATCTTAGACTCAACTTCAGAGTACATTAGGTACACGACCCTTATAATATAATTCATTAACTAAGCTATTACAACTTTACTTAAAACAATAACATAGGAAATCCTTGAACTTAAGGAACCCTTTTCCTTAATCTTGGGAAACACATAACAAGATCCTCACCATAGAGACAACCTTTAAGCATCCATAACCTACACTTGTGTAAAAAAGTAGAGAAGAATGGTGTTAGTACAATAATGCACTAAGTATGACAAACATGCAAAAACATGCATTTAAAAGGGACATTTTACTTGAAACCATGCATCATGCCTTTTTGTGAAATCTTCATAAAACTTTGATATAATAGTATTATACAATTCACATACTTCATATAGGCATATTCAATGGTCATATATCATATAAAATCACACATTACATTTAAGTCATATTAACCGTCACTTTACAGTAAGCATACTAAATTTACACTAAGCTCTTTTCTCCTTACAATGAACTTCTTTTTCTTTAACTCCTTTACTTCTTAACATCCCAAGTAACCCTCTATTAATGCTTGGTGCAATGAATCACCTAAAGGCCACAAGGTACTCATTCATTAACCTTCATAACTCAATGCATACATTTATAGAAGTATAGTACATCATCGACACATTTAGGTCAACACTTACAATATCATTACAGTAAGTTCTAGTCAATGCACATATACTAACTTTACTTCACATAGAACATTATAAGACCTTACTCACAATCTCAATCTAAGTCTCCTAGTGCAATGCACATGTGAAGCCCCATAACCTCACACATACTTAGTAAACCTATCATGAGACCACAAGCCTTAACATTCACTTTATACATTAACATGACAAGCATAGACAACTTCATTCATGCCAAGAAATACCTTCATCGTATAGTCATTAAGATCAACATTATGCATGCAGGGATAAGACCACATCACATAGACTCATACCATGCATTTCATCACAACAAGTAGACAACACTACAATGTCATGCATAAGGAACATAAATATAGTCACATGCATTAGAACAAATTCCTAGAAGTCCATTCAAGATCTACTTGTGCAATTAATAGGTGAAGTCCCATACCCCCCACCTAAACTAAGAAACTTCCCTTAGGTTATCCTAGTTAGGGTCCTTACTTTACTTCTATTGTCCATTTTTGTAAGATCCCAAAAATGACTTAGATGAAGCTAGAGCCTAAAATAGTTGTAATGATGGTAAAATGTCTTAAAATAGTTTATAATGTGTGTTTGAGGCAGTGTCTAAGAGTTTAGGTGCATTGGAATTCAAATGTCAAGGGACGACAAAGACGTTCGACGACTAAGTCACCTGGGTGCCTCATATGTGTGTTTATGTGTTTATGTGTGATTCATGAGGTTATAAGGTCCTTAAATGAGTTATGTAGTGTATATAAGCAGTGTGTCAAGTTTCGTGAAGTTTGGAGGTCAAACGTCCAAGAACGTCCATGGTGTTTGAAAGATGTGCGTTAAAATGACCTTTTGTGTCTAAGCAAGTTTCGTAGAGTTTTACGTGTTCGTTTTGGATGAAACTCATGTTTGAGGTCCTAAACTCGTATACAAACAAATTTGGGTTGGAAACGTCCGGGTACAACTCCATATAGGACCCACAAGGGGACCTAAATGAGAACCCCACTGTCAGGCAGTGGAGATCGATTGACCCAAACGACGGCCTGTCAACCAGGCGACGGCCCATTGATGGGTATCGTCGATGGAGCCATGTGGACATCAGGTTGAAGATCTTCTGAAGCAAACCACGCGACCCCATGAAAGGGAGTGGTCTTACAGACAGACCGTCGATGGTGGGGCGTCGATGGTGCTGTGAAACTGCGCTACTTCAATGTGATGTTAGGGGTGAAGTTAGGAATTCACCCCAAGCCTTTCAAAAATAGGAGGATGGTTGTTTTAAGTTTTTAGGGGTATTTTAAGAGTATTTAAGTGATTAAACTCTCATTAAACCCTAGTAGCTAGATCAAAACCCTTTCCCTCGTAAAGTTTCTCCAAAAACCTCTATGAGAGTTCAAAGTGAAGATGGGTCTTCAATGGAGTTTCTTTTTCAATTCTCATTGGGTTCTTCTAATATGGTATGGTAGTTCTTTATCTAAGGCTTTCTATCACCTTAGAGCCAATTTTAAAGATGATTTTCAAAGATTTCAAAAAGATGAAAAGTCCAATTTCTACTCTATGTCTTGGGTTCTTGCATGAAAGGTTTTCAAACATTAAGATATGATGTTATTGATGTATAATTGATGTTTTAAAATGAAATTCTTCATGAACCCTTGACCTTCACAAATCTCTCAATTTGACTAAAATATGGGTTATGTGATCATGCTTTGATATTGATGAATTCATGTGTAGATTGGTATGGGCTTTTGATTCATGTATAGATTATGATTAGTTGGTTTATAGGATATTTCAATTTGATCAATTGAGTATTGTATATTCTTAGATCTATTGAATATTAAGCTTGTTGAATTGATATTGACTTAAGGCTTATGAATTCTAATGTAGTCTTCTATGGGTTATCTAATGATGTGATAATTTTATTCAATTGATATCTAGGTTGTATTAGATTGATGAATATGTAGTGAATTGACCTAGTTTCATTGAGTATTGTTATAATTGTATTGAACTGATGTTCATGGCCATGAGTAAGGGTCTTATGGTATCGAATTGGATAATCTAGCTTTGGATTGAAGTAGTAAGATGGAATGGGTGCTATGCTGCCCTAATTCCCTTTATTTAATGTTAATTAGACTTCAATTATGTTCTGATTGGTATGGTCCACTTATGGTGGCGGTGCTATGTGAATTAATATGGTTTTGTCGGCGTTTGATTTATGTGAAGTATGAGCATATCTATCTATATGTGAAGTAATATGAAAGTATGTGTTATTTCTATGTATGTTAGGAAATCATGTTAGACTATGACTATGTGTTCATGTGTGTAGTCTTAGAGTTGATGCATGATTGTTCCTACTTGGCTATATGAGTCTATAGTGGTTATATTTATGATGATTTAGTAGTGTCTAGGATGACTTTACTATGATAATGGTTGTTCCTATGTGCTTCTAGAATGACATGTAATATGTGCTAAAGTGAAGTATGTTGTGTCTTGTTTAGGTAGACTTCTTTCCCATACTTTATGCATGTATGATAGTGAATATGTGATGTTTTGACTTAGGATGCTAAAGCCTCTTAGTCTTGAATGTATGAATGATATGTTAGACCTTGAATGATGATAAGAAGGTCCTTTAAGTGAAACCTTGAACCTAGTGGTAAGGTTTTGAAACTTGAAGTCAAAAGTTGTAATGGTATCCTTCATGTAATGAATGATGTACTTAAGGTTGACTGGCTGGAACGGCATAATATAAAACCTTAGTAATGTCATAATGAGCTTCTTGATAGCCCTTGGAAGGAGAATGTCATATTATCTATGTATTGATGTATTAAGTGAGAAGGATTCTATCTTAGGTAATCTATTGGATCCCTTGTGTGTGTGTGAAAGGGATTGTATGAGAGGTGGCTCCACACTCACTCAAGAGAACCTTTTAATCACCTTTGGTAGAAGAATCTCATGTTGATGTGCTTGATGTGTTGTAAGTGAATGTGTCTCTTTCTAAGTAGTCATGAGGATCATTTAGGCATGCATAGAGAGGGTGTATGGGCGGTCTCTCTTTGTGTTGATTAAGTAAGTCTTAGGATAGCTTTTAGTGAGGGGATTATATGTAAAAAGGTGTGTAAAGTGAAGCTAAGGAACTTCACTGAACTTCACTGTAACAGTGAAGGAGTTTACTGTAATGTTTCTTTAAAATGTGAATAGTTGTTTAAATGATTCCTTATGTGTTTCTAAGTTGTTAAATGTTGTTCTTATGCTTATAGTATGATGTTTTAATCAAAATTCATGAAGAGCATGTTATTTACTAAATGTCTCTTTTTCATGGTTTTTGCATGGCTTCCATACTGAGTGCATCTAATATGCTAACCCCTTCTTTTCCCTTTTTGACTAAAGTGTAGGGAATTGGAAGTCTTGATATGCTATGGAGGATGGATAGGTTTATAAGTGTTGAAGATGAAGTATTGGTGAGTCCTCATCGATTTGAGGACAATATCCACATGTTCCTTTATGTCTTGAGTCTTTACTTTATGTCTTGAATGGGCTTAGTCCCAAGTGTTGTATACTCTAAAAATTTAGATGGTTCAAAGAGATGTTGTAAAGGTTTAATGTTTTAAATGTCTTCCTCTTGTGTATTGATTATGGAAAGAGTTCTTCGTGTGTGAAGAAAGTCCTAAATTATTACTTATTTTAGTATGTTTATTATGCAATGAATGATACAAGTGTCTTAGATGAGACTTCTTGAAGTCTCATTTACCGTGTGACAACACAAGGACGCTCTAACTTCTAGGGTGTACTAGCGGGTCGTGACAAGCTTGGTATCAGAGGTTTACATAGACCTCCACATACACATACATATAATTATATCGAGTATACATAGACCCTTCGTATAAGAAGATTACATAGTCTTCTACTTTTATTGCACATATATATTATATAACATAAAATAGAGTCTCAAAGTCGTCTCATCTCATAATCATCTAAAACGATCATAGCAATTTGGGCATAGCCCTACATCAATACCAAGAAGCCACATATAGGCTTGTACAAATCATACTCAAATGAAATAGAATGAACATAAGAGTCTAAAAAGTAAAGCAACTCCGTAGACTAGATATCGGCATCGCCCTTGGAAAGTGAGGACCTACCCACTTGGATGATAGAGAATATCCAAGTCTTCTTCAAGTCGTCTGAAATGAGCCTTCAACGACCAGAACCTAAAGTGTTTGGGAAAAGGAAGAAAATGGGGTTAGTACGCCACTTGTTCTAAGTATGAGACCATATGCACATATAATGTCAAATCATGCTAAAAAGGACATTTAGTTAAATCATGCCGTTTTTATCCTTTGAAAATCTTATGCATAATCAAACAAGCTATACCAAGCAACAATGACATATTCATTTAAGCATAGTAAGTAATATGCATACCATCATACAAGAACCCATTATCTACTATAACCCTATCATCAAGGAATAACATCACAAGCATGAATTAGAGTTTATCATAGCATAATAAGCAAGGCAAGTACTACGAATCCCTATCAAGTCATCAAGTGCAATAACTAAGCAAAGCCCCATAACCTTACTTAATCAAGCAACCCAACAAGAAATCCATAACCAACTTCCAACTTTACACAATATAACTCTTAATGATATATAACATCATACCTTAATAATATTGACCAAATACATGTTCATAAACATAACCATCACCATATGAAATCATTTACATTTAAGTCGACATACTATCATTATTTACATCATTAGCATATGCATACATAATATCGACTTCCTAATTCTCACCACAAGGCAAACTAGTGCAAGGCATAGGTAGAGTCCCATACCCCTACCCAAGCTAAGTCAAACCTCTTAAGTCACCCTAGTTAGTTTATACTTTATTTCTTTTTTTAGTTTAGGGAACACTTGCCTTAACCGACATAGACCACATGAGTTAAGTGGAATCCAGTGTTGTAAAACCTTACACCGATGAAAGGTGGTATACCGGCCAAGATAGAACGTACATGAAACGTAGCATCTACCTAGATCCACTAGCTAGTATTCCTATGGTGGCAACATAGTTAAGGAACTTGGGGAGGTCTTGGAAAAAAAACTCTACACCCTATTTTTTTCATGAGGCTATCCACCCCGTGAAGACCGCAGTGAACCCTACCTTCCCTATGTGGGAAAGTGTCACCCCCTTACGCACAAGATCACTCGGTGCTAAGCTAAGTCCCTTCTTGAAATGTCTTTAATGTCTTTAGTTATCAATCACAACTTAGTTTAAGTCATAGGGTCTAGCCATTGTATAATAATCATCTTCATAGCTCAATATAAATTGCATGAATATAATCCTCTCATCACAATCCATATAAGTAATGTCAACACATTTACATGTTCATTCATCATAAGGCAAATTGGTAATTATCGACACCCTCATAACCTTTAACCTTAATCAACCTTACAAACATGGACAAGACATTTCAATTCAACATCATACCACCCCATCAAACCTAATAAAGGCACACTCCAATACAACATCATGGCTTAATCACAATTCACCATAAATTGAAGTAGAGTATAGGGATCATAAGACTTACCAAGTCTCCTTCATAATTCTTGACCAAGGTCTTACCATCAACCCATAAATCAACTCAACTAGGGGAGTAACATCATCACACAATGATAAACAATAAGATAACAAGGCCAATTGCATCTCTATAACACAATTGAACACTAGATCATAGCTTAAGACAAGATACTTATGTCAATTTCAGAATATACTCCATAACCTAAACCACATATTAATAACTATCATTATATACCTACAATTCATCTTAATTTATTCATAATAACACAATAGGATAGTAATTTAATCAATAACCAAGTCAATTGAATGATCATAATACAATATAGGTCAAGATAACAACCTAGGGTTAGAGGTTGAGGATCATGTTCTTCAATTTAGACCAAACCATCAACAATTATCATAATAAAGTTAAAACACATGTTAATCTATTCAATATAACCAAAATAAATCATCAACAACTCAATTCATAAGTTCAATTTCGAGATTAGATGAAACCCACTCGAAAACTCATGTTTTGGAAATACTTTGATGGAACCCTTTTAGAAAGGATGTCTCAAAGGTGAATAGATCCCATACCTTAACGTTTTGATGAATATGAGGAGATTAAATCGTCCCTTTCTATCCCCCAAAACCCTTCCTTAGCTTAGTCTTCTATGGTGTCTTCCAATAGAGAGAGAAAGAAGGGAGAAGGAAGAAAGTTTATTTTGTGAGTTGTCTTTAAGACTAATGAGGGTTGAGGTCTTTATATGGGTGGTTAATTAACCTAACTAGACTCCCCTAATCCCCAAATTAACCACTTAACCCCTTAACTAATTAAATGAACTTAATTTAAAAACATGCAGAAAACTTGACCCTCACAGACGGAACCCCGATCGATGGGCCGTCTGTGAGTCGACGACTTGGCCCTCCTCTGTCCTGTACACTCGTCGTTTTGGTCAGAGAGTCGTGAAGGCGAGGGCTTCCCCATTTTGTCTCAGTGTGGGATAATGGTTGGCATCGACTCTCCGTCGATCCACACCCGAGCCGTCGTCTGCCTCTCTATACACACTGCCAAGGCAGTGTTGCCTCCAACATGCAAGGGTCCTCCTCAACAGCCCTTGGTTGGTCCTTGGGGAGTCGTACCCGGACATTTAGACCATGAATTGACTTTAACATATGTTATACACCATTATACTAAATTTCATACATTTACGACTCCTAAAAGCTAGTCAAATAGGCTAAGGCACGCTAGTACCTCTTTAAACCAACTTTCGGACGTCATGGACGTTCTTGGACGTTTTGGTTTCTAAACTTCCTAAATGACCTATATTCATTAAAATAGACATAAAACAGTGTCTAGACCTCATGGCACCTATTTTAGTCTTTACGACAGGTCTTGGATTTTTTGAAGTGTTACATTAGCCCCCTCTTAGGAACATTCGTCCCCGAATGACACTAAAATTCTTTTTGAAGGAAGGAATAGACCCAAGACTAGCATCCCAACCAATGAACAATATCAAGCAACATAAATCATATCATTTCAACAAGACAAATTTCAAAACTTCAATTATCACCCTTAATGCTCAAACATTTCATCATGAGGCACTTTCTTCTAACAACACACATGAGCTAAACATACATTACAAGAGTCAGCTAGCACAAAGTAAAACTTATTAACATGTCACATAACTTTTCACTAAGACTCACCATGTCAAAATGCACAAAATAACTCAAACAAACCAAAAGGAAAAAATGTGAAGTTTTAGGAACCAACTCACTATAATGCAACCCACAAATGCACATTTTTGCAAGACTTCACTAAAAATCATGAAACTTCAATTTCTATTCATATTCATGTTGGCCTCGGCCTCCCATGTTGCACCCTCAACTATGTAATTTTTCCATAACACTTTTACGGAAACCACCTCTTTGTTCGTCAACCTATTTACTTGCCTATCAAGGATTTGAACCGGAATCACTTCAAAGGAGAGATTATCCTTGACACCAAGACCCTCAATAGGAAGAATGGACTCGAGATCACCAACACATTTCTTTAGCATAGAAACATGGAAAACCGGATGAACCAAAGTCAATTCACTAGGCAACCTTTCCAACTCTTTGCAAGATTTCATAGGGACCCACGTAATGAGGAGTTGAGTTACCTTTCTTGCCAAATCTAACCACCCCCTTCATAGGTGAAATTTTCAAGTACACCTTATCACCTTCTTCAAACTGTAGATCCCTTCTCCTATGATCGGGATAAGACTTTTGCCGACTATAGGTCGTTTCCAAGCAATATCTTATAATATGAACTTTCTCCAAAGTCTTATATATCAAATCGGGAATCAGAATCGAAAACTCACCAACTTCAAACCACCCAATAGGAGACGTACACCTCCTACCATAAAAGGCTTCATAGGGAGCCATGGAAATGGATGAATGAAAACTATTATCATAAGCAAACTCCACTAAAGGTAAGTGCTTATCCCAACTTCCCTTGAAATCAATGACACAAGCTCTAAGCATATCTTTAAGGGTTTGAATAGTAGGTTCCGCTTGACCATCCGTTTAGGGATGAAAAAGTGGTACTCAACTTTATGTTAGTACCTAACCGTTCTTGAAATGACCTCCAAAACCTAGATGTGAATTGTGCACCCCTATCCGATATGATGGATAACGGAATACCATGGTGACACACAATCTAATCTATGAAGATCTTTGCATAATCTTCCTCCGAATAAGTAGACTTGACGGGAATAAAATGACCGGACTTGGTCAATCTATCA
This sequence comes from Solanum lycopersicoides, assembly GCA_022817965.1. Taxonomy (NCBI): domain Eukaryota; kingdom Viridiplantae; phylum Streptophyta; class Magnoliopsida; order Solanales; family Solanaceae; genus Solanum; species Solanum lycopersicoides. Next base: position 147,989 of record JAJJBR010002467.1, read on the forward strand.
ACTACCACCCAGATGGAGTCATATTGTTTTTGAGTCTTAGGAAAACCTACCACAAAATTCATATTGATGTCTTCCCACTCCCAAGTAGGAATTTCGATTTGTTGTAGTAAGCCCCCCGGCTTTAGATGTTCCGCCTTCACTTGTTGGCAATTTGGACACTTAGCAACAAACTCCGCTATGTCTTTCTTCAAACCTTCACACCAATAAGTTTCCTTAAGATCATGGTACATATTTGTGGCACCCGGATGAATGGAGTAGAAGGACCCATGGGCTTCCTCAAGGATCCGGTCCCTCAACCTATCTACCTTGGGAACACACAATCTCCTGTGGTACCTCAAAACAGCATCCCCCTTAAGGAGAATGATTCATTTAGCCTACCAAGAACCGACTCTTTCAATTCCATCAATGGTTGATCAAGGTGTTATTTGGACTGCACCTCAACCACCAAAGATGACTTAGAGTTATGTCGAACCAACACGCCACCATTTGGAGAATCTTCCAACCTTACACCCAACCTAGCCAACCTATGAACATCTTTTACTAGGTCTTTATAGGCTTCATCTATGTGAGACACACTACCCATAGTCGTATGAGCTAGAGAATCCACAACCACATTGGCCTTGCCGGGGTGATATAGGACACTCATGTCGTAATCTTTCAAAAATTCTAACCACTTTCTTTGTCGTAGATTGATACGCTCAAACTTACTTCTCAAATAAGAAGTAAAGTGGTCGTATCAAGTAAAGAACCCAACTAATGAGGTTGGGATCGATCCCACGAGGAAAATAGTTCAGACTTAACTTTATTCTATTATTACTACTATTTAGTCAACTATTTCCCTGAAAAACAAAAGACAAAAGGGAGTTTTTTTAAATTAATAAAAATAATTAACTAAATTAAAGTAGACAACTAACAGATTCAAATCTTGAAGTTTAATCAATTAATAAAAGTAACTAGGGCTTAAGTGTTCCCCACAGGTTCCTAACTTGATAATTCTAACTATAACAATTCTTTCCTAGTATCTTGCATGTAAAGTGATAAGTTATGTATTTCTAAATCCTTGGTCCGGCATCTAGAAAATTTCACTCCGCACCTTGGTCAGGCTACGTGTGTTTCTATACTAACCCTTATCTTTACCTCATATTAAGCATTGTATTCGATATTTGACTAAGTTATTACCTCGTACCAACCGACACTAGCGTATTAGATAGTATACACTAAATATATGTTGATAATTCTTTTCCTATTATCTACCTCCTTGGTCCGTCAAGTAGCATTAAGGCGAGTTCTAACGTTGGCCACCCGTTAAAAAGACTTCTACACAAAAGAATTATCAATACATGCAATACACTATTCTAGAATTGTTATTTTAGGTAGATTTTACCTTATTGTTCACCCATGGTTCCCACAACCCTAGTTATGTAGTTTAGTTACCCATGGTCATAATCACACTATTCATATTTTTAATATAAGAATTCATGCACTTACTTTAATGAGAAAGAATAAAATCCAGAAATTCACTTGATTAATCAACAAAAACACCAACAATTAATTCCAGAAAAAGTGTATCAATTACTGAAATTAATTCTTCAATACATGAACAAGAGAACTAAAAATTATCCAAAAGTCTAACCCCAAAAACGAGGTTTTTTGAACTATTTATAATAAAAACAAAACCTAATAAAAGAAGGATTCTAATTAATGAAAATCTGTCCAAACGCGTCTGAGTCGACGGACCTCGTGATGGACCGTCGTGGGCACGACGGACCGTCATGGCCTCCGTCGTCCCATACTTCACAAATTCTTCTGCTGCTTTCTTCATTACCCTCGACGGACAGGTATGACAGACCATTTCAAGCACGACGGTCCATCGAAGGGCTCCGTTCCATAATACTTAACTTCTTGGAATTTGGGTACTAGGACTACTCTCTGATCATTACGACGAACAAGCAAGACGGACCGTCGTGGTTATGACGGTCCGTCATGAACTTCCGTAGTCCCACACTTGGTCAGACTTCCCCATCTTCCTTCAGCAGCTTCTCTCCTCACTACGATGCCACCTATGGACCGTCACAGCCTCGACGGACCGTCATAAGCTCCATAGGTGCTCTCTTCTGCATTTCTTGCTCAAAACTCCCGCGTTCATCTTTGGACAGATTTCCTGCAAATAAAGAGAAACTTACATAAAAATCAATACAAAAAGGCTTTAGAGACACACTAAACTTAAGGAAAAAGCATTAAAAGTACCGTGAAAACACGGTACATCAACACCCTCAACTTAAATTCGTTGTTTGTCCTCAAGCGACGCACTATGACTCACTACAAAATCTTTGTACAAGAGTATCCACATTTTAGCTTTCGCAATCATTTGGCTATCAATCCAGATCATTCTCATTATGTTCATGCATGTTATCACAATTAGGCTTCAATTATGTGGAACCAGACCATGACACAGACTCACTACGCACTGACACCTATCCTCTTCAATTTCTCACCAAGGTGCTAATATTTCTGGTATTGCAACTAGTGTCCTCACTTCAAAACAACATCCTCATTTTTCACACAATGATTTCACTTTGAGTATAAGGATTACTTTTCAACACTCACTCTCAGAACAAATGCACAACTCATTCATACATATTGCCATAAGCTTGCCCTTATTTTCACCGCTTTAAGTTCGCCATACAACTCTTAGGATCACGACAGGACTTTCTTAGCTTGTAACATAGGCTCAGGGTCAGGTAGGGTATATTTAGGTATACTTTAGTGACTTGTTGCCCTCCTTAGTATATAAGCTAAGCGTACGACCTTTTTATCATTTATTTCACCCTATTTCTCAATTTTCTTTTCACCTTGCTGTTTTTCCTTTCTTATCCTTATGTGTAAGTGACTTTTCTCTTTTCTTGTGTTTTTTTGTTTATATGTATACTTTATTTTTTTTATTTTTTATTTTATATAGTCACTTCTGTTTTGTTCTTTCTTCCTCTTCATTCTTTCAACCCCACTTTCCGGGGTTTTCCTTATAACAGTCACCCTCAACTCATGATTTTGCCATGAGTCAAGGTTCACAATACCCATGGTTGGGTCAGGTCCAAAACAAGGTTGCTTTCTGCACTAGCCACCCTCAACTTATGCTTTTGGCATAAACTGAGGTGCACATGTCCAAGGAGGGACCAGGGCCAACACATTGTTCCCAGAGAAGATCATTTGGGGTGAAAAAGAAAGATCTATTTTAAGCTCAATTCATTTGGATCAAAAAGGGATTAACTTCATTTGGTTTTCTGTTATTTTTAGGCTCGAGATTGACTATTTCTAACAAGGGCCTATGATCCTTTCCTAATTGTTTATTTCGGCTTACTTTCAGCAAGACTAACCAGGCAAGTTCTAGCTCCGTATCAATTGTGGACCATTCGAATTTTCCTCACACTCACTTGACATCTTGTTACACTACCAGATTATCATACACCTAGTTCGAATCTTAGATTCAGGGTCATGCAGTAGTGTATCTCTATGTTATGCTTAGAGCCACACATTTATCAATTACTATGCCTAGTCATTGCATCGGGATATCATTTCATTTTAGCCATCATGTTTCAGAGTTATACTATGTACACAAGATATAAACATGCCACTTCAACAATAAAAGTAATCAGTCTCTTGGGGAAAAAGAACACATGCAAGAAAACCCCAAGAGAGGATCGTGAATTGGGCTACTCAGACTTCACCCTAACATTCACTTTCCATTTACCCCACCCCCAACAAAAAAAATATGCAATTGACCCCAATGCATAAAAAACTAATATACGTGAATGGTAAGTGAAGCAAACCTGAGGCGCAAAGCGCCGGCGATCAACAAGCTGGTGGGTCCGGTTCCCCGGAACCCACTCCCTCCATAGTCTGGACACCCTCAGTAGTGTCCTCAGTAGCAACAACACTATCAGTAGTGCCTCTCACTGTCTCCACAACTCTGGAGCTAGACGCCCCAGCAGCTAACTCTACAGCCCTCAACGTACGGGCCTCCTCATCGGCAATCGAGGCTCTCCTCGCAGCCTCCATCTCACGGCGCTCCTTCTTCTTTGCCCTAGCCTCGTCCTCCTCTCGACCCCTGCGCCTCTTGGCATGCTCTCGTGGGGGAGGTGGTGGAATATCAAAAGTGGCGAATAGAGTAGCCATCACTGTGTCCTCAGCATGCTCTGCAGAAGAGGCCTCAGACTCAGGCACCCTAGGCTCTAGGATCATATAAAGATCTGCTCGCAAACTCTCAACCGCAGCTTGAAGGGTCGACACGTCTGCCGGAGGGGCTGGCCGGGCTAGCACCCGCAACTCAAAAGCGTCTCAGCGCTGATGAACCTCCGAGATCTTCCTCTCTGTGTGCTGTGCCATCTTACACTCCAAGCGCTCCTCCGTCTCAGCAATAGACCTCTGCATCCAAAGCTGGATGTGATGCAGAAGTATGGCCATCTGAGCCTCTAGTTTCTGGACCCTAGCAAGTGGGACTAGAGCGGGGGAAGGGGCTGAGCGAGAAGAGCTCGAGGTAGTGCTACTACCCGGGATACACTCGACCGGGGTAGTGTCAGTGGGTGCAGAAGCAGCCTGGTAGCCTCTTGAGCATGTGCTACAGTATCTGCCAGGTTCTCACCAAGTGGAGGTATCTCTGGGCGGGGCCCTCTGCGTGGAGCGAACTCATTGGCCTCATCCCTAATGAGGCCGATATCAATATTGCCCTTCGGGGTCTTGAGCTAATCAATCTGCCAGATGGGCACACCTGCGGACCTGCATAACGAAAACACCATGCACGGAAAAGGGTAAGTCGTGGTGACCTTGAAAGCCCTCTTGTGCATGACTGCCTGAAGAAGCCAAGCAAATTCAACCTCAAACCCTGCCATCATCGCTGCTATCAGAACTGTGCGATCCCGTGTAATATCTGCAGCAGTCGGGGAGAGGCAGTGGCGGACAATCAACCATAGAAACTTGGCCGTGAAGGTCAAGTTAGCCTTCCTGATGGCTCCCTTCGGCTCCATTACCCAGTCAGCAGCCTCTCCATCAATAGATAAGTGCTGGGTCATACACCTCTTGGTGGTCTCTCTCAGCGATGGCTCACGCAAGAACCGGCCCTCTTCAACAATTTTCCACTGGTAGTCCAACTCGGCGGTGAGAGGGGTCCTGGTGGCGTCAACATCCTCGCCGTACAGATACCATCGGATGGCTGGCAGGGAGATGTCGACTCGTATGCCGCAGACTCTGACGTGATCAAGTGGGGCATGTTTGGCGGGGTTAGCCCGCCTATCGATCTGTGATCGGAGAGTAGCCACATAAGAGGCGTAAAACTCTCGGACTAACTCCTCACTATATCGGCCCAAAGCACGAGCCGTCCACTCTAGCCGGTGTCTGGTGAAGAGAGTGTGGATATCCGCATGATGGGAAGACTACCCGTAGGACCCGCCTCTCCAGTGTAAGGGTCCGTGTCATGACCCTTATCATTTAGCAGCTTGGCGTCTGAATACACTTGGTATTGCCCGTCGACACACCACCGGTTGGGCTGGTCGGCAACCGGGGCGGGAACTCCAGTCGGTGACTGGAGTGGAATCAGTACTGTCAGCCTCATCATACGAGGTAGACTGTGCAGCTGTGGCGGGTGCAGAGGCTTCTGGACCCGGAGGCTTTCTCCGACCAAGAAACTCCTAAGGAGCCAGATGCTCCTTCATCTTGTGCAGCTGACCCAGAAGGTGTGTCGGTCAGTGTGCGCTCCTCATCAGACTGGGAGGCAGTGACTACGCCGGACGCCACGTTCTTGGGCGTGGCTCTGGTAGCACGTGCAGCTCGTGCTGGAGTGGCAGTGCCTGGGGACACATACTCGGGATCATGCTCATCATCAGAGCCTATAACTAGTCGGGCAGACGAGGCAACGGACTTTGAAGGCCCACGTGCATAAACTCGATCTTGTTTAGGTGCCATGAGATCTAGTACCTGAAAAGAATCATTATTAGTACCAGAAGGAGCAAACAAGACAAGCAAAAACGAAACAAAATACACATAAGCTCAAAGGTGTAATGACATCTCTGAAGTAGCTGTGAAACACGACGGACCAGTTGACGGGCCATCGTGAGTATGACGGACCGTCATGTATGACTTAAACAATATTTCTTTGGAGACCCTCAGAAGGAAAGTCTCTGACAGTTACGATGAATAAGCAGGACGGACTATCGTGATCATGACGGTCCATCGTAGATGTCCGTCGTGGGGCACTTAGAAAAAGTATGTAGACCCTTAGGAGATAAATCTCTGACCGTCATGACGGTTGTGCAGGACGGACCGTCGTGGTTACGACGGTCTGTCGTATAGGTCCGTAATTGGACACTTGGAAAATAATTGGAGACCCTTAGAACTGGGGTCTCTGACAACCATGACGGTTGTGCAGGACGGACCGTCTTGGGTACGACGGTCCGTCGTAGATGTCTGTCAGTAGATACTTAGAAAAATATTGGAGACCCTTAGGATAGGGATCTTTGACCGTCATGACGGTTGTGAAGGACGGACCGTCGTGGGAATGACGGTCTGTCGTATAGGCCCGTCAGTGGACACTTAGAAAAAGTTGGAGACCCTTAGGAATAGGGTCTCTGACAACCATGACGGTTGTGCAGGAAAGACCGTTGAGGGCACGACGGTCCATGCATATGTCCGTTGGTGGACACTTAGAGTAAACAAATCGTGGGGTGCTGGGACAGACCCTATGACGGTCTGTAGTGGGTACGACGGTCCGTCGTCGGGGTCACGTTCTGTCAGTCAGTGACAGAACTGAGGATGCCATAATCATCCCCTGTGATTCAAACAAAGACTCCATATTAACCTACATATTTCTCACCCAAATACCTAGCAAACTAGCAATGATACAACACCAATTTGTCGAGTTTTAACAAGGCAATTCATGGAACTATCAACCTAGGTTAGACAAGATTACAAAAAAAAACATATACCCCTGCTTTGATTCGGTTAACCCACTACCCACATCAATAGTAATTATAAGTGTAGGTCTTTAAAGCATGTCATGTTGTCTTTAGCATACTACAAGGGATCAAAAATCAAAGACCCACCAAAAGAAACAGGCCAATAGTAATTTAAAAACAAAATGTAGTGTAAATGGTAGAGATCAGAAACACATACCTGAAGAAGAGGAGAAAACAAGCAAGTGAGGCACTCAGCTAGGAAGATCAGAAACACAGCAGCAGACTCCGACCAAGCAGAAAGGAGATTGGGGAAGGGGAAAATGAGAATGGGATTTGGGGAAGTGATGGTGGATCAGTTGATAGGGAAGAGGATGAGGATGGAAGGAAGTTGAAAAGGGAGGAAATGGGAGATAGAGGGAAAGAAACGGTTGAAATGAAGGGGTGGGGAGTTTAAAAGGTTTAAAACTTTTAAAATTCCCCAGCCGGGTCGGGTCGGGTTGCTGGTTAATGACGCGACGAGTCCCCGACGACGGTCGTCACACGTGTGACGGTCTCGTGTGGGTTCCGTCGCGGGTGCCCTTATTTTTTAAAAAAAAACTTACCTGCACGAGGATTCTCTGTGACGGTCCGTTGCAAGCGTGACGGTCCGTCGATGGATCCGTCATGAGTGTTTCAGACCAATTTCTGCATATTTTCTTATGATGTGCTACCTGCAAAGTTAACACCCATTAAGCTATTCTCTATGTGTTTGACTGGAGACTTAGTGGACACGGACCCTAAACTACGCTCTAGCCAACACTTCTAACAAAACGAAAAACAAAGAAAATGCGACTATTACTAGAGGGGATACATATTGGGTTGCCTCCCAACCAGCGCTTGATTTAACGTCGCGGCACGACGGAGGATACTCGATTACTCAGACTTCATCAAGATGTGATGCCTCGATCACTTCATTCGATTCAGCATGCCCCAAATAGATTTTTATTCGTTGTCCGTTCCTTAAACCGCACACCCTCCTTGTTTTCCAACTCAACCGCTCCGTGACGGAATAGTTGGGTGATCAAGTAAGGGCCAGTCCATTTGGACTTGAGCTTGCCGGAAACAAACGCAACCTAGAATTGAATAAAAGCACCAAATCCCCAACTATAAAATCGCGTTTCTCAATCTTCTTGTCATGGTATTTCTTCATCTTTTCTTTGTAGAGGGCTGAACTTTCATAAGCTTTTAGGCGAAATTCATCGAGTTCATTCAACCCATTTAAACTTTGTTCTACAGCTTCATTCCAATCCATTTTCAACTTCTTCATAGCCCACATGGCTTTGTGCTCTAATTCAACCGGAAGATGACAAGCTTTCCCATATACAAGTTGGTATGGGGACATACCAATGGGAGTCTTATACACTGTCGTAGGCCCAAAGAGCATCATCGAGCCTCCTTGACCAATCCGTTCTACTAGCGTTCACTGTTTTTGACAAAA
>JAJJBR010002468.1:0-37897 GCA_022817965.1 Solanum lycopersicoides
TGGATTATTACGAAAGGACTAAATTCTCATACAATTTCTTATTGAGCTATTAATGATGATTATACAATGGGATTGACTCTCCTTATCTTAATTAAATTTGAGGAAGATTAAAAAAGATTAAAGATTTGCTCCTAAATCGGACTTAGCTTAGCACGACGAACTTGACAATGGGAGGTATGACTTATCCCTAAAAGGAAAGATTCATCCTAAAGTTGCCAGTGACGAAAACTCCCAGTTGAGGGATGTGTCACTTTAAGGATTCACATGAGGAAGCGGCCCATATTACCAAATTGGTATAAATAGGATATCTACCTCTTAGTTCTTGAACTATGTTGCCACCATAGGATTACTAGCTAGTGATCCACCTAGATAAGCTATGTTCCACGTTTAGGTTCTACTTGGGCCGGTAGACCACCTTCCATCGGTGTAGTTTCGATGACACCGGATTTCCACATTTGCTCATTGGTCTATGTCGGTTAAGGCAAATGTTCCTAAACTAAAATGTATGAATAAGATATAGTCTAAATCAAATAACTTGAAGAGGTGGGCTATAGCTTAGGTGTAGCGGTATGCGACTCTACCTACGCCTTGCACAGTTTGGCCTGATTAGCGAACCTTGAGAGTGTCAATATTATACATGTAAAGCCGATGGTATGATGTAAATGGTTTGTATGTTGAGTAACATTCCTTGATGAATATTAATTGTTGTTGTCTTTGCTTGAAGAAGGCATGTATCATGACATTGAAGAATATGGTTGCGTAAGTAAAATTGCTAATTGTTAGTACTGGTAGGTTACTTGATTGAGTAGGAAAGACATGTAGTTTTACTTGATCATTGCACTTGTGAGCTTATTGAAGCGTTATCATTAGTATACTTTGCTTTTGCTATGCGTTTAATTGCGCATATGTATCTATTATGTTTTCATAAATGTTCCCTATCTAAATATATTTGAATTGGTAATTGTATATGAGATTCATACGTAGTAAACATTGTGGAGCTACTTAATCCCTTTTCTTTCCCCTTTTTCCAAATATTTTAGGTTCGGGTCGTTGAGCTTGATCAAATTGCTAGAAGGAAGACTTGGGTATTTTTTCATCCAAGTGCGTAGGTTCTCACTCTCTCGAGGACGTGGCCGAACATCCTCTTTTATGATGTGTAGTTACTATGATTCTATGTTGACTCTTTATTCTCTTTGAAGATGTAGGAGACAGCCTAATGCGCTTCTTTCATTGATGTAGGTCTATGCCAAGACTTATTGTAATCGATAGATGCGTTTATGAGATGAGACGGTTTTATGATATTTATTTTTCTAAATTTATAAGTGTATGAAATTAAAAGTAAAAGACTAAGTTAATCTTCGTATCATGAACAAGTCTATGTATACTTGATATATATAATGATGTTATGTAGAGGTCTATGTAAACCTGCCGAGTAGTTGTTTAGATGAAAACGTTTTTAATTCTTTCTGATTTTTAGTCGATGAAGCTGCTGACAAAAGCTAAGGGGCTTGTCTTAGTCCTCCGAGAGGACGACGATGCCGGTTAGGTCATAGGGGTAAACCGGATGTGACACTTTAAGCCGAGGGGACCCATTTACAGAACATTTTTGCCAACATAACACACACTTGCACATTGCACAAATTTCGAATACATGGTTGTCTTTCATACGATTTCAAGTACACAAACATAATCATATTCATCACGAAAACATAACATACACCTAAATCTACCAGCAATCATACCCAACCTACGATTCATTGGGAGCTAGTGACAGGGGCATGCAAAAGGGAAACAATCCTAGTTTTCGGATGAATAATATGAACCTTAAGGGTCTCTTGGGAAAGGGACAAGAGAGAAGAAAACCCATACCTTTTTTACATTAAACCCTTGACTTTCTGCCCAAAAACTTCACCCAAGAACACGTCTAAGCCTCCTCAATATCAACTCCTCTCGAATGACAACCTCCCTTAGCCTAGTGTGCAATTAACGTTTGTTTTCTTGTGATTTCGTGTGAGTTCTTCAAGTGTGAAATTGGTTTATTTTTCTGCTTTTGTATCTTATTTTAACAGAGATTTTTCGTGTGAAAGAATAAGACATATTGAGCGTGAGAGTTGAGAGATTGACGTGAAAGAGTGGGAGTTATATTAGGCTTAGGAGTCTAGTTTAGGACTTAGTCAAATAAGGTTTAGTTAATTATTAAAAATCTGATTTTTATTTTATTTTAAATTATCTAATGAATAATAATTATTAATTAATTACATTAATTCAATAGCTTAAATAAAAATCACATTAATTCATTGCTTCCACCTAGGTTCGAACCCGGGTGGAGCAAGACTTCACTTCAAGAGCTCAATTTCGTCTCTCTCTCCCCAAAATGCCCCTCCACCTTATTAATTAAATAATTAATTATATATTTAGGGTAATTATGATACTACCCTTAGCCAGGAAAAAGACCATTTTACCCCTATACCCTTCAAACCTAAGATTTCCTCTTTTCAAGTCCGGTAAAGACTCCTTCGAGTAAATCTTCGTATTCGAGAGCCCTACATGGTTGGACCCAACCTTTCCAAGCTCAACTAACTCCCCAAGTTAGTTGGCTTGGCTGTAGCAAGGGTTCGAGGTCTGGTTCTACGCGCATCAATCCGTGTGAACCCTGGTCTAATCGTAGGCATTCTTGACACATTAAGCATTCTTATCTTATCCATTTTTAGGGTTGTTACATTATCCCCCCTTAGGAACATTCGTCCCCGAATGACACTACTACTATCTAGCGTAATGCCAGTCAGATCATAACATAATCACTATGCACAGTCAAGCAATAGCAACAAAAATGGAGAGATAAGGAAACTTAGACTTAAGAGTAGGAAGTCTAACCTCAAGAGCTGAAAAGATGAGGGTACGGGATCTCATGTCGGCCTCAGCCTCCCACGTAGCACCCTCAACAAGATGATTTCTCCACAATACCTTCACTGTGGCAATCTCCTTGTTCCTCAGCCGCTTGATCTGTCTGTCTAAGATCTCAACAGGTACCTCCTCATAGGACAAGTCTTCATCGACCCCCAAACCTTCCACAGGTAGAATCGATGCTGGATCACCTAGGCACTTCTTTAACATGGATACATGAAAGACTGGATGGACAGAAGCTAGCTCCGCAGGCAATGCCAACTCATAGGCCACCTCACCCACACGCTGTAGGATCTCGTATGGCCCAACATACCTCGGACTCAACTTCCCCTTCCTGCCAAACCTCATCACCCCCTTCATAGGTGATATCTTCAGATAGACCTGGTCACCAACATCAAACTCTAAGGGCCGTTTTCTGTTATCTGCATATGACTTCTGCCGACTGTAAGCAGTAGCCAACCTGTCCCTAATCACTCTGACCTTCTCTAAGGCCTCATGAATGATCTCTGGACCCAAAATGGATGACTCTCCAACCTCGAACCACCCAACTGGAGATCTACACCTCCTACCATACAGTGCCTCAAACGGTGCCATCCCAATGCTGGAGTGATAGCTATTATTATACGAGAACTCTATCAAAGGCAGATGGTCATCCCAGCTACCCCTGAAGTCAATCACACACGCTCTCAACATGTCCTCCAATGTCTGAATGGTGCGCTCTGCCTGCCCATCAGTCTGAGGATGAAAGGCAGTACTAAGCTTTACCTGCGTGCCCAAGCTCTTCTGGAAAGATCTCCAGAAATGTGAAGTAAACTGAGCTCCTCTATCTGAAATGATAGACAAAGGAATCCCATGCCATCTCACAATCTCATCAATGTAGAGTCTCGCATAATCCTCGGCTCTGTAAGTAGACTTCACAGGGATAAAGTGGGCAGACTTAGTCATCCTGTCCACAATAACCCATATGGAGTCATGCTGTCTCCTAGTCCTCGGAAGACCAACCACGAAGTCCATATTAATGGCCTCCCACTTCCAAGTCGGAACCTCAATAATCTGAGTAAGACCGCCAGGCTTAAGATGTTCTGCCTTAACCTGCTGACAATTAGGACACTTGGCCACATATTCTGCAATGTCCTTCTTCATGCCATCCCACCAATAAATCTGCTTAAGATCATGATACATCTTGGTGGAACCTGGATGTATGGAATATCTGGAACCATGGGCCTCTGCAACAATCCTGGTCCGCAAATCATCCACATCTGGTACACACAGCCTGTCCTGATACCTAAGTATGCCATCACCTCCCAAAGCGAAAGACTCATTCATCTTTATCAACACTGAGTCCTTCAGCTCCATCAACACAGGATCGAGATGCTGACCCTGCTTGACTTCAACTACCAAGGATGATTCAGAACTAGGATGAACTGAAACACCCCCACTAGTAGAGTCAACCAATCGCACACCCAGTCTGGCCAGTCTGTGTACATCTTTCGCCAACTCCTTCTTCTCATCCTCAACGTGGGCTGTACTTCCCATGCTCATCCTGCTCAAAGCATCAGCTACAACATTAGCCTTACCTGGATGGTAGTGAACATTCATGTCATAATCCTTCAACAGCTCCAACCATCTCCGCTGACGTAGATTCAACTCCCTCTGTGTGAACACGTACTGGAGACTCTTGTGGTCTGTGAACACATCCACATGCACTCCATACAAGTAGTGCCTCCACAGCTTCAGTGCAAACACCACAGCTGCCAACTCCAGGTCATGAGTGGGATAATTCTTCTCATGAACCTTGAGCTGTCTGGACGCATAGGCTATCACCTTACCAACCTGCATAAGAACACAACCCAAACCAACCCTAGATGCATCACAATAAACAGTGTAATTCTCACCACACTTAGGCAAAGTAAGCACCGGGGCTGAAGTGAGTCTGTCCTTGAGCTCCTGGAAACTCTTCTCACAAGTCTCCGTCCATTCAAACTTGGCTTTCTTCTTAGTCAAAGCTGTCAGTGGGGCAGCAATGGAAAAAAGCCCTCCACGAACCTGCGGTAGTAACCAGCCAATCCCAGAAAGCTACGGATGTCAGTGGGAGTAAGAGGCTTTGGCCAGTTCTTCACAGCCTCAGTCTTCCTGGGATCCACCTCCACGCCCTGATCGGACACAACATGACCCAGGAAGGTCACTGATCTAAGCCAGAATTCACACTTGCTGAATTTGGCATACAACTGATGTTGTCTAAGTACCTGCAAGGTTAGTCTCAAATGTTGTTCATGCTCTTCCTTGGTCCTAGAGTAGATGAGGATGTCATCAATGAATACTATGACGAAAGAATCAAGGTATTCACGGAAGACTCGGTTCATGAGGTCCATAAATGCAGCAGGTGCATTCGTGAGACCAAATGACATGACTAAGAACTCATAATGACCATAACGGGTACGAAAGGCTGTCTTTGGATATCTCCATCCCTAACCCTAAGCTGATGATACCCTGAACGAAGATCAATCTTAGATGAAGAAACTAGACCCTTGGAGCTGATCGAACAAATCATCTATTCTGGGAAGTTACATACTTATTCTTTATAGTGACTTTGTTGAGCTGCCGATAATCGATACACATTCTAAGGGTTCCATCCTTCTTTTTCACAAACAACACTGGAGCGCCCCAAGGGGATATGCTCGCTGAATGAAACCCTTATCAGTGAGATCTTTTAACTGCAGCTTCAACTCTTTGAGTTCATATGGAGCCATTTGTAGGAGGAATTGAAATTGGTTTAGTATCGGGTTCTAAGTCGATACCAAAGTCAATCTCTCGAGGGGAGGGACTCCAGGCAAATCATCAGGAAATACATCTAGGAACTCATTCACTACAGGCACTGAGTCTATGGAAGGATGTCATGATCTAAATCATTAACACTCACAAGATGACACAATAACCCCTTGGACATCATTTTATTGGCCTTAAGGTTCGAAATCAAGGGATTAGGACGACTCGAGTTGTACCCCTCCCAGACTAGCTCCTCTTCATCAGGGAAACGAAATCTCACCACTCTACTACGACAATCCAAACAAGCATAACAACTGTGAAGCCAGTCCATGCCAAGAATAACATCAAAATCATGCATGGGTAACTCAACCAAGTCTGCACACATAGTCTTACCACTTACAACTATTGGGCAATCCTTGTATACTCTATCAGTTCTTACATTTTCTCCTAAAGGTGTACTAACCACTATAGGATCATGCAGAACTTCAGGCAATATCTCAAAAGTGAGAGCAAGCAAAGGAGTTACAAAGGAAAGCGTAGACCCTGGATCAAGTAAAGCATAAACAGAAGTTGAGAATACTTGCAGCATACCTGTGACCACATCAGCGGACTTCTCCTGCTCCTCCCTGCCCTTCAGGGCATAGAATGTTCCTCTTAGGAGGCTCGGCTGCTGCTGCACCCTGTGGATTAGGCCTAGGCTGAGCATTACCTCCAGCCTGACCTCTGTTCTGTGGGCAGTCTCTAACCATGTGCCCACTCTTACCGCAACCGAAGCAGGCATTAGTGCCCTGTCTGCACTCTCCATGTGAGCACGGCCACACTTAGCACAGTTCTTTTTGGGATGCATCTCACCTCCATTGCCCTTCTTGGGCTCAGGTCTGCCTCCTCTAGGTGTTGTACTCCTCTGAGAATTAGAGTTCCCAGAACTCTGCTGCCCCTTCTTGAACCTGGGCTGCTCACGGACGCCAAAATTGTTTCGTGGCCTCCATGGCTGGACCTGCCTGATCTTGAGGCTTAGGCCTCCTAGCATCACGAACCCCCTTCTTGCGGCTGTCCTCTACCTGCTGGACATGCACCATCAACCTGGAAGGTCCATGTTATCATGGAGCATCGCAGACCGACACTCCTCCTCCAGATCTCCGTTGATTCCTGTGAGGAACCTGCTCATCTCATCCCTGCTATTAGATACAAGGAAGTAGCATACCTGGATAATTTAACAAACTTCAGTACTCATCTCATCCTTGTGTTAGATACTAAGGAAAATAGCATACCTGGATAGTTTAACAAACTTCAGGGAATACTCCCTGACTGTCATAGATCCCTGCTTAAGGTTGATAAACTCCTCAACCTTTGCCTCCCTCATCTCCCTGGGAAAGAATCTCTCCAGGAAGGCTGTCTTAAACAGCTCCCAAGTGACCGGAACTCCGCCCAAAGCTCGGCTATCCTGCCACATCTTGCACCAAGTCTGTGCAACATCCTTGAGCTGATAGGAAGCCAGCTCAGCCTTCTCAATATCTGTGGCCCCCATAGCCACCAAAATCTTATGCACCTCATCCACAAACTCCTGGGGTCCTCTGAAGTCTTAGACCCTGTGAAAATAGGAGGATTCATCCTCGTGAAGTCTCTATCTGTCAGCCATGCTACGAACCGGTGGGTTCTCCCTCTGAACATCCTGCCGGTTGACCTGGGCAGTCATAGCCTGGGCCTGCATAGTGATGGCCTGTGCCATCTGGGCCAGGATGCCCGCACCTCCGCATCAGTCAACCCAGCTGGGTTAACCGGCATAGCCACTCCTTCAGCTGGAGCCTGGGGTGGAACCTGATTGTCCCCAGCAGCTGCACCTCCTCTCTCTGACCAATGGTTCTCCTAGTATTCATTCTCTGAAAACAACAAAGATTGATGTTAGACACGCTCATAACACCAAGAAATTAGACATTAGGAAAAGCACGATAAGATCAGAAGAAGGGAAATTTTCCTACGCATCATGCAGTCTCTAATTCAGGATAGTGGTGCACTTCACTACCATGACTTAGAAACTACTCAATGTGGTTGATGTGAACTCATTATTCTCGGAATTTAACCTAGTGCTCTGATACCAACTTTGTCACGACCGAATCTAGACCCCAGACGAGACCGGCGTCGTTGACCTCTCAGAGGTCGCAGACAAGCCTACATACGTCATTCTTACTTCATCTAGGTTAATTTTAGCGGAAAATTTGAACTTTTTTTTTCTTATTTCATGCTAAACATTTTAAACTTAACATCATGGGTTCACAAATCAACCATCTAATATAGAGATAATCAAATGAAAGAAACAGTTCAATACTGTAATAAATGTATAATTGCCAAAATGCACCAATACAATGTCTGAAATAAAAATGGGAAAGAAACACTAGTGGAACATGCTCCACTAGCTAAAGCCTACATCTAAGCTAGATAATAACGGTAGACATCCTCGTAAGCATGAGGGCCTACCAAGTCCGGATGAAAGCTCCACGTCCGGAAAGCTGCAACGTCAACCTGTAAGCTCTAGCGTCCACCTGTGCCTGCACCTAAAAATATAGAGTTGTATAGGATTAGTACACACTTGTACTAAGTATGGGTATATGCAAGCACACACCAAGGACATGCATGAGGAAGAATAGCTCTTTTCTAACAACATGATTATGGAAAGTCAAGTCAGTGGACTTGCCAAATTGGAATTAGGAAAGTTAGTGAACTTTCCAAATTTGGATTAGGAAAGTCAGTGAGCTTTCCAAATTTTGATTAGGAAAGTCAGTGAGCTTTCCAAATTTGGATTAGGAAAGTCAGTGAGCTTTCCAAATTTGGATTAGGAAAGTCATGCACTGAGAGTAACATGCATCATCATACTTATCATATTGCACACAACACATAACATCTTACACATAACACATATCACATAGCATATAGCACATAACATCTTTTATAACATTCATTCATATGCCATGAGACCTTGGAATCATGGACTTGACATTAAGACTTTCCAAAATGAGGGCTCAACATATGGGACCTCAACTAGGAGTCTTCATTAGCAAACACAGAGTCTGCTTCATTCATTCATACGTACTTCATTTCATTTCGTTCATAGGCTAGTGTGAACACCATATACCTAGGATGTAGTTTAAGACTTTCATCGGGTTTGCTGTGCAATGATCAAGAATAACCTAGTGTCATTACTTGAGTCTAGCTCACCTCTTGATTATCCTATCCTAACACCTTTGGTATCATTCATTTCATTATGTGCATCATTTGAGGCTGGCCTCATTCATTCATTGGGAACTTTAACTTTAACCGACATAGATCATGTGAGCATCATGAAATCCAGTGTCTCCCCCACACCGAAAAGATGGAATCACCGGCCAAAGTGACCCAAAACATGCTAGCGTACATGGGAATTTAACCCCGCCAGATCCCTATATTGGCAGTATAGGTTCGAAGACTAGGAGATATAAGGAGACCCATACCCGGCATGCCGGACAGTCTCATCTCAAGAGTTACGTGAACCTCCGCCCTTCCCGAAAGAAGGCATCACCGCTCATAGCTAGTCTATCGGTGCTCAGTATAAAGTTCCATTACATTCAACTCATACGTCATGGAAGCTGGCTTCTAGTATGAGGACATCATAGCTCAATAGATGATTTCTCATCTCATCATTAGTATTAAGTGTGTTAATCTCAATACTTTCATTAGAGTGTTCATAGAGACTGGTCTCTTCATTAGCTTTCCACTCTCATAGGTGAGTACGTTTTGGTAACATTTACTTAGGCTTATTTGAGATTGTTCTCATCTTTTACATTAGCCTCATATAATGTTGTCACCACATTCATTAACAATAGCACAATTGCTCTTCATAATTACTCACCCCATTTTACGTGAATGTTCATTTCATCATATGCCAATGCACTTGGCCATTTGTGTGTTTCACACTCTTACTTTACCCTTCTAGGGTTTCATCATTTCATTACATAATAATCATTTCATCGTATGCCAATGCACTTGGCCATTTAGTGTGTTTTACACTCGTACTTAACCCTTCTAAGGTTACTTCATTTCATTATATACATCTTAGATTCACTTATTTTTAAACGTATGCTAGACTTATGGGTCTATACATACAAGTCATGAGGCTTCATTCATAGTTCGTTAAGTGACTCATATCTTCCTAAGATTATATAGTACAAGACTTATGTATCTTATATGTATGCCAAGATCTCAATTTCGATCTAAGTAGGTGGCATTATTCTTGAATATTTAATTCACGTATGACTTATGTATCAATACAGAAATTTGGGCAAGGGAACCCAAGTTCGAATCCCTTGGACAATACTTACATTTTTCATCGATTTTATTTTTAATCTACATGACATTGGGACCCTAGATCTCGACATCAACATTCTCTCTTTATTTTTCTCCTTGGATTCTTCTCTTATTTGGTCGAAGGGTTGTGGGATCGAACCCTCACAGCCCCTTTTATTTTTTTCATTTAATTCTTCTTGTCCAATTCGCATTAACCATGAGGTTATGGGATCAAACCCCCACAACCTCTCTTTATTTTTCCTTTATCTCGCTTGGGACTGAGAGGTTGTGGGTTCGAACCCCCACATCCTCCTTATTTTTTTTTCGTTTAAATGTTGACTTATTTATGCATTGGCAGTGAGGTTTTGTGATCGAGCCCCCACAGCCTCACTTTATTTGCTTTTTTATTTCTCACTTTCTCCTTTACTCTCCTTCATAGCCTTGAGGTCGTGGGTTCGATTCCCACGCCTCACATTTTCTTTCTTTTATTTTTCTTTCACTTCATTCGCTGCCTGGAGGTCGTGGGTTCGATTCCCACGCCTCACATTTTATTTTATTAATTTTTTGTACTCTACATTTTCAGCCAGCATACCCATTTCGATTCCCCCTATTCCCATTTCTTTTCTTGCGATTTCAAGCCAGTACACGGGTGAGGTCACAGGTTCGAATCCTGGTGGCCTCATCCCTTTATTCTCAAATAAATTTCTTGATTTATTCCTCTACATTTAGCCTAAACTAAGCTTATAAGTTGGTTGGAATTTTAGTCATTTTTTTAGCTTATTTTCACCAACATTTTCACTTGAAATCTTAGGGAAATTCATAGGTCTTTTAACACATTTTTGGGGTGAAATTTCATAGGTTCGTTTAGCCAAAATATTGATACTCAAATCAGCCACACTTCCATTTTAATGAACATCACGATTTACATAGGTTTATGCACGTAAAATGACAACCAAAACATTATCAATTTGAAGCCTTAAGCCGAGGACTCCATTTACAGTAACATTTTTGCACATACACACACTTGCACAAAATTTCGAATACATGGTTGTCTTTCATACGATTTCAAGTACACAAACATAATCATATTCATCACAAAAATATAACATACACCTAAATCTACCAGCAATCATACCCAACCTACGATTCATTGGGAGCTAGTGATAGGGGCATGACAAAGGGGAAACAATCCTAGTTTTCGAATGAATAATATGAACCTTAAGGGGTCTCTTGGGAAAGGGACCAAGATAGAAGAAAACCCATACCTTTTTGAAGTTAAACCCTTGATTTCATGCCCAAAAACTTCACCCAAGAACACGTCTAAGCCTCCTCAATATCAACTCCACTCGAATGACAACCTCCCTTAGCCTAGTGTGCGATTAACGTTTGTTTTCTTGTGATTTCGTGTGAGTTCTTTAAGTGTGAAGAACTTGGTTTATTTTTATAATTTTGTATCTTATTTTGGCAGAGAATTTTCATGTGAAAGAATAAGAGAGATTGAACGTGAGAGTTGAGACATAGACGTGAGAGAGCGGGAGTTATATTAGGCTTAGGAGTCTAGTTTAGGATTTAGTCAAATAAGGTTTAGTTAATTATTAAACATCTGATTTTTATTTTATTTTAAATCAGCTAATGAATAATAATTATTAATTAATTACATTAATTCAATAGCTTAAATAAAAATCACATTAATTCATTGCTTCCACCTAGGTTCGAACCCGGGTGGAGCAAGACTTCACTTCAAGAGCTCAATTTCGGCTCTCTCTGCCCAAATTGCCCCTCCACCTTATTAATTAAATAATTAATTATATATTTAGGGTAATTACGACACTACCCTTAGCCAGGAAAAAGACCATTTTACCCCTAGACCTTTCAAACCTAAGATTTTCTCTTTTTAAGTCCGGTAAAGACTCCTTCGAGTAAAGCTTCGTATTCGAGAGCCCTACATGGTTGGACCCAACCTTTACAATCTCAACGAACTCCCCAAGTTAGTTGGCTTGGATGTAGCAAGGGTTTCGAGGTCTGGTTCTACGCGCATCAATCCTTGTGAACCCTGGTCTAATCATAGGCATTCTTGACACATTAAGCATTTCTTATGTCGGTTAAAGCTAGCCCCCACAAATGTATGCAAATGAACTAAGTCTTCTTAAGGGTGTACTACTTAGGGTAGGTGGTGGAATGGGACATTACCTATCCATTGAACAAGTAGACATTTGGAGGGAGTCTTGGCGTGTCCTTATATGAAATGTATGAATAGGTCATGATATGATGTTAATGAAAGTAATGTCACTTTATGTCTAATGTTAAGAAATCATGTTAAAGTATGTCTTGTATGATGAAAATTATGAATGATGAATGTAGTGTATCTAATCTCATGGAATCCTCAAGGAGCACATAGTGGGGGTAGTAGTATGGGATGCTACTCCCACATTGCACTTTGTATGACATGTAAGTCCACTTGAGAGGGGTGCTTATGTGAAGTTCATAAATTCAAGTATGTTTATCTAGTGTCTTTAGTATGGAGTGTTGATTTGTAAATGAAAGGAATTAAGACTATCCCTAGTAGTCTTAAGGATCTCTTGAGTATGTATTGAGGAGGTTGTATGGACAATCTCCTTACGTTTTACTTATGGGAGCCTTTGGACAACTTACGATAGGAGTAGTTCATGGGCAATTTTTTGTTCACTATAAGTATGATCTTATGCTGAGAAAAATGGATGTTTTGCCTTATGTGCTAAATGATGGTTTTAAATGATGTCTTGTGACTTAATTCATGAAGGATTTTATTAAAATAGCATGACTTGTATGTTTCAACTAAATTGTCCCTTTTGCATGTTTTTGCATATGCCATACTTAGTACATTATTTGTACTAAACCCATACTTTCTATACTCTATAAGTATAGGTTGGAAGCGAGTGGAAGGTTAGGAGGCAAGCTTGGGAAGTTGACTCCCTCAAGACTAGGTATATCCTCATATATTCGAGTACATACTCTATGTTTTCTTTAGTTTCTTTTTTTAAGACTTGCAAAGAGTTATCAAGTATTTCTTTCAATGTAAAGGGCCGTGTCCCTAATATATTTATGTCGTGTATATAAGTTGGCTTGTGATGATGAGATTATCCTTAGTATTTATAAAAGAAGTTTCATTATTATTGTGTATCATAAAAAGTTCAAATTTCCGCACTACTTTTCATGTCTTATGTATTGAATGATAGATAAGAGGCTCGTGTAAGACCTTTGAAAGGTCGAGCACGCCTTGTGACGGACTAAGGGTTGCCCTTTCTTCTAGGGTGTACTTGCGGGTCATTACATATCTATTCTAATTCATGTATGGATTGACTAGGGTAATGTATTGTTGGTATTGGATCTAATTCTTGATGAATTCATGATGAACCCTAATTCCCCTAACCCTAGGTTATGTATTGAAGTTAGTTGGGATAGTGATGATGCAATTGACCTAGCTCTTGTATTAATTACTATTGATTTATGTTACTACACCTATTATTGGATGTAATTGGTTGGTTACTGGTAAAACCATGATGATCTCTTTTGAAGAAGATTTGGTAAGTCTTCATGATCCTAACCTTTACTTCAATTATGATGGATTATGATTGATGATGCAGTGCAATTGAAGCATGCCTTGTGAATATCCTATGTAGGTGTTGATATGATGTTGAATTGAAATGTATTGACTATGTTATTGTTAGACTATGCTTAAGATGAAATAATATAAGGTTGGTTATGAAGTACCTATGTACTTTATTATGATATGATGATGTTAATGTGTTCATCTCACATATGAGGGTTGTATTGAAAGGACATACTCATGCAATACCTATTGAGCAAAATAATAATGACTATATAAGGGAGTAGACCCTATGACCTAAACTAAGTGATGATTAATAAAGAAAGACATTACAAAATGGACTTAGCTTAGCACCGAGTGAAGTTGATAATGAGAGGTGTTGGCTTTCCTTAGAGGAAGATTCACCGTATAGTTCCACATGAGGTGTTGACTCCCCTATGAGGGACACTCACCCAATGTATTCTCATGAGATGAGGGCTGAAATGCCAATAGGCATGTAGAGGTTACAATTTATATGTCCTAGTTCTTGAACTATGTTGCGACCATCGGAAAACAAGCTAGTGGATCCACCTAGTTGCTATGTTCATGTTTGGTACTACTTTGGATGGTAGTCCGCCTTCCATCGGTGTAAGGTTTAAAACACCGGATTCTACACTTAGCTCTTGTGGTCTATGTCAGTTAAGGCAAGTGTTTCTGATAGTAAAATGAAGTAATGAGGTGAACCCTAACTAGGGTGACTTGAGAGGTTGGCTTAGTATAGGTAGGGGTATGGGACTCGACCTAGGCATTGCACTAGTTGGCTTTGAGGGAAGTCCTAGAAGGATGCTCTTATGTTATAATGATCTTATAAAGTAAATATTATACTTATGATGAAATGACATGTTGATGATCCATTATGATAGTTTCATTGATGAACATGCTATTGGTCTATATTGCTAAATGTAATGATGACTACTATTGATCTATGTTATGATGAGTTGGATATTATTTATGATCCTTTGTTTGGTTTACTTGATTGAGTAAGGTTATGGGGTTTTTCTTTGTAATTGCACCTGTAGGCTAAATGGTGGGTTATGAGCAAGGTCTTGCTTGTATTATGATGTTGTGAACTCTTGTATATGTTGACTTGACTATTACTTGTTGATGTTGGTATGTGTCGTACTTGGGTTTGACTTATGTATTATGTGATTATTGGCTTATATGGATTCTTGATTATGCATAAGGCTTTTCAAAGTACTTTAGCATGGTTTCGAACAAATGTCCTCTTTAGAATGATTTCAATAGTTTTGGCGTGCATATACTCATACTTAGTACAAGTGTATACTAACCCATCTCTTATGTTTACTCCAAATGTAGGATAGGGCCGTTGAGCTTAGTAGAAGGCGATTTGAACACTACTTGGATTCTTATCTTCAAGGTTCGGTAGGTCCTCACTTTCCGAGGACGATGACATTATTTACCTATTTGGATGTTGTTTAGTTAAAGACACTTTGTTCATTCTCTTTCATTTTGGTACTATAGTTGTAAATCCTATATGTGGCTATGATTGTTGATGTAAGGTCTATACCCAAATTGTTATAATCTTTTCTAGATTGTTTAATATAAGATAATTTTATAAACTTCTTATCAGACTATCTTATACTATGTATCTACAATAAAAGTAGAAGACTATGTAATCTTCTTATACGAAGGGTCTATGTATACTCGATAAATACATATTATATGTAAGCGAGAGGTCTAAGTAAACCTCAATGTAGATTAAACGAAAAGTATTTAATTTTCCGCACTTTTAACACATCATATGTAATGACGATTGATAAGAGGCTAGTCTTAGTCCTCTTTGAGGATGACGCCGCCGATTGTGTCTACGGGTTCTCCCCGGATGTGACTAACTTGGTATCAGAGCATGAGGTTGAATATTCTTAGGATTGATGTCTCATTAAACCACGTCCACGTAGATTCTTATTCATAATTGTGAAGCACGCCACACTTATGAATGAGAAACTATATGATGCTAAGGAAACTCTCATCTTCTTGTAATCATATGTCGTGCCTCTAGAGTCTACTTTATGTGTGCTTTCACCTAAACCTTGTATGGTGGTTATAGGTATGAATACCAAAAGAGTAGCCGCAAGAAGGGCCGAAGAAGGAATTGCTAATGCGGGAGCACAAGACAACCAAGTGCCTCCACTTGAAGAAGTTGCTATGGGTGATCAAGTTTCGGTTGCTCCTCCTCCCATGGCGTATGGGGATATAAGGGTAGCTTTTATCCATATGTACCAAGCCATTACGACCCAAGCACAAGCCGTCACTATCAAGCACAAGCTATGATGGCCCTAGCTAATCGGGAGGTGGTACCCCGAGAAAACCATTAAGTTAGAACGATGGTGTCCCGTTTGAGGGATTTCACTAGGATGAATCCCCCTACTTTCTATGGGTCCAAAGTTGAGGAAGACCCCCAAGAGTTCATTGATGAAGTCTACAAGATTGTCTATGCAATGGGGTTGACCACTAGTAAGAAAGCCGAGTTAGCCACCTACCAACTCAAGCATGTGGCCCAAACTTGGTACGTCCAATGGAGAGACAATATGCCTCTAAGGTGTGGTCCGGTGACATGGGAGATTTCCAAGAAGGCTTTTCTTGATCGTTTCTTTCCTAGAGAGAAGAGGAAAGCCAGCGTGTAAGAATTCAACCTTCGTCAAGGATGTATTAGTGCACTTGAATACTCTTTGAAATTTACTAAATTGTCAAGGTATGCTCCTTCTTTGGTTTCCGACCCTAGAGATAAAACGTGTCGCTTTGTGATGGGAGTGTCGGATGACTTGAAATAACAATGTCGTTCGGCTATGCTACATGATAATATGAACATTTCTCGTCTCATGGTTCATGCTCAACAAGTGGAAGAGACAAGGGTTAAGACAAAGAGTAGAAATACCAATTGGGAAAGGTCTTTTGATGGTGGTTTTTCAAAGGGTAGGCTTGATATCCAAGACAAGCCTAGGTTCAAGAAGAGGTTCTCCAATCAAGTTCCTTCTAAGTTCCCCAAGGCTCGTGATAAGGTACCTAAACATAAGTCCCAAAAGGCAAAGGGTGTAAACTCACCTAGTGAGAAGCCTAGTTGTACCAAGTGTGGTAAAGGTCATGTGAGTGAATGCTTAGCGGGAATGGGTAATTGCTTTGGTTGTGGAAAAAAGGGGTCACAAGTTGAGAGATTGCCCTAATTTGAAGGGGAAAGACAAGGTGAGTGAACAAGCAAGTGGTTCAAATGATGATTATCCGCAGAGGAATCGCTTCTATGCTCTACACTTTAGGGGTGAACAAGAGACTTCTCCTGATGTGGTGACTGGTATGTTGAAAGTCTTTTCTACTGATGTATATGCTTTACTTGATCCCGCTGCTAATTTGTCATTTGTTATTCCTCTAGTAGCTAAAGAGTTTGACATTTTGCCCGATATCTTGAATGAACCTTTTATGGTGACTACCCCGGTGGGTGAGTCAGTTGTTGCTAAGAGAGTATATAGAAGTTGTCTTATAATGTTGCCCAATAGAGTTACTCATGTCGAGTTAGTAAAACTCGATATGGTTGATTTTAATGTTATTTTGGGTACGGATTGGTTGCATGCTTGTTTCTCTTCCATAGATTGTAGAACAAGGGTGGTGAAGTTTAACTTTCCAAATGATCCCGTTTTAGAATGGAAGGGGGCGGGATTCTATTCCTAGAGGTCGTATCATTTTTTGTTTGAATTTTTGTAAGATGATCTCTAAATGGTGTTTATACCATATAGTAAGAGTCAGAGATTTAGACTCCGAGATTCCTCCTATTGAGTCGGTCCCTGTAGTGAGGAAATTTCCGGAGGTCTTTCCTAATGATCTTCCCGGAATACCTCCAGAATAGGAAATTGATTTTTGTATCAACTTGCTACCGGATACAAATCCCATTTAAATTCCTCCTTGTCGGATGGCTCCGGCCAAATTAAAATAGTTGAAGGCTCAACTCACGGATCTATTAGACAAGGGTTTCATTCGGCCTAGTATTTCTACATGGGGTGCTCCGGTATTGTTTGTGAAGAAGAATGATGGGTCCCTTAGAATGTGTATTGATTACCATCAACTCAACAAAATCATTATGAAGTACAAGTATCCTCTCCCTCGTATTGATGATTTACATCCCGAGAGCATACCCTAGAAGATATGGCACTCTCGGAGTGCAACCGGCGTACTTGACCTCTCAGAGGTCTTATACAAGCCCTTTCGTATCGTTCATCGCATATGTATAGTGGAAAGTAGAGCGGAATTAAAACTTTTCACAAACATTTTCATAGTCTTTAAAAATATCTTCCATATAAAACTCATAGGAAATACTAAGTCTCATTTCATCAAATCTTAGACACAAGAGTACTTGGGAAACGGCCCATACACAATAGAAATATAGTACTACTAAGTCTATTACAATACTTCAATAAGAGAAATAAAATACATCTATGCCCTCGAGTCAAATAAGGACATACTTCAACTTCACATGAATGATGCTATGATCTAAGTCTTGTTTCTTAATGCTCATCACCTACCAACCACTATAGAGATAGATAAAAGAATGGAATTAGTACAACCACATGTACTAAGTATCGCATAATGCATAAAAATCATGAAAATGGACATTTATTGGAAATATACATCTTTTGATTTAAACATCATAATATAATCATAAGAACAACATTTAACACATTAGAAACACATAAGAAATCACTTAATCAATTTATCACATTTTTAGGAGCAACATTACACTGAACTCCTTCACTGTTACAGTGAAGTGTCTTAATTCCACTTCAAACATTTCATAACATGTAATTCCATCACTAAGATCTATACTAAGACTAACTTAAGTAAGACAAAGAGAGACCGCCCATACACCGTCTCTAGGAACACCTAAATGATCCTTAAGATCACCTATAATGAGTCATACACACTTACAATACAACAAACACATGAACATGAGATTCTCTTACCAAAGGTGATTCTAAGCCTCACTTGAGTGTGTTGTGAAGCGACCGCCCATACAATCCCTTACACACACACTCTAGATATCCTTTAGATTACCTAGTATAAGATCATTCTCACTTAAACAAATAGCACATGTAATATGACATTCTCCTTCACAAAGGTTATCAAAAGACTTACTCAAGTAAATCAAGAAGAGAATGTCCATGATTGACCTCTTCAAGATTACCTAAGTAATCCTTGAGAATACCTATGTTTGGATCATGTCTACTTAATCAACCAACTTCCCTAGCTAGACTCATTATTAAGTCTCATCTAGGTAAAATACGAAGTGACCATTCCTATGCCCCCTTCAC
This sequence comes from Solanum lycopersicoides, assembly GCA_022817965.1. Lineage (NCBI taxonomy): Eukaryota > Viridiplantae > Streptophyta > Magnoliopsida > Solanales > Solanaceae > Solanum > Solanum lycopersicoides. The sequence goes on from JAJJBR010002468.1 coordinate 18,928, forward strand.
ACCTTAACTAGACAACCCTTAACTACTCTAGATAAGTACTTATTCATTTAACATGCTTTCTTAACTTAAGTCATTACATTCCGTAGTTTATTTAAGAGACATTCATCATATAAGGACATTCAAGTAATGGTCTTGGAGAAGACCTAGGGACTCTCACTAACATCTTCAAAGCATATTGTGCAATGTCTAGATAGTGTCCCATACCACAACCCAAACTTCATAGAACTTCTCAAATACTAATAGGTATCCCATATGATTACAATAGGCCATAACAGACATAGACCATGGTAGCAAAGCATGAAATCTGGAGTTGTAACCTACTCCGATGGAGGGTGTTTTACTTGCCAATGATAGAACTTGAACACATCCCATGTAGGCACATGGTTAAGGAATATGAAGGGCTTACTTTGTATTCTAGCCTCATACTTTAACTAGATCTACTTCCCTTACCATACTCACTCGGTGCTAGCCTTTGTTCTCATAGAGTAATTCACATTAAGGTTCATACAAAGGGGTTCCATATCAAGTCCATAACCCAATTACATTTACCCTACCAAAGAGGTCCCTAGGTCTGCCTTACAATGGCGAAAAGATAGGTCATAATGACTTTCCTAAGGATTGATATGATGTTGTTCAAGCCAATAAACCTTAAGTCCATCATTCATTCCAAGAAGGATACCATTACGCTTCAACTTCAAGGTTTATAACCTTAACACTAGGTTCAAGGCTTCATAAAAAGGACTCTCTTAACATCATTCAAGGTCTCCTGTCATTCATACATTAAAGACTAAGAGGCTTTAGCATCCTAAGTCAACACATCTCATACTCACATTCATACATGCATCAACCAACAGTCACAAGTCTGTCACACAAGACACACCAATACTTCACTTTAGCACATATTGCATATCATATTCAAGAAGCACATAGGCACAACCTTCATAACCTTTAGGTCACCCTATATATACACTACTATAAAATCATCAATATAGCCATCATAAGACTCAAAAACCAATTAGGAAGGATCATGCACCAACTCTAAGACTACACATAAAGACATAGTCATAGTCTAACATGATCACCTAAATAGCATCAATAGAAGGAACACATACTTTCACATTACTTCACATGTAGGTAGATATGATCATACTTCACATAATCAACTACATAAATCATCATATTACTTCAAGTAGTGACGACAAGGCCATGATCATCATAATACATAAAGTAACGCCGACAAGGCCACATCATTCACATAACACCGTCACCATAAGTGGGCCATACAAATCACAACATAATTCAAGAGCTACATTATATAAAATAAAGAGAAATAGGTCAGCGTACCACCAATGCATTCTCTCCACTTCAATCCTTAGCTAAATCATCCAATTTAATACCATAAGCCCCTTACCCATTGCCATGAACATTAATTCAATACAAAATCTATAATACTCAATGAAACTAGGTCAATTAAACATAGATTTATCAATCTTATACAATCTTTACTTCAATTGAATACAATTCTTACATCATTCAATAGACCATAGAAAACTACACTAGAATTCATAAGCATTAAGTCAATATCAAGTAACCCATAAAGTAGTCAAAAACTAGGGTTCATCAATTACATGGGTTCATAGGTTAATTAAGTTAAAATCATCTAATTAACATGAATATAATCAACATATAATGATTCAAAATCTTTAGTGCAAGAACCCATGCATAGATCATAAAACTGGACAACTTCATCTTTGAAACTTTAGAAAACTTCTTTGAATTTGGGCTCCTTTATGAATAGAGTTTCAAGGATAAAAAATCATACCTCAATGGTTTTAATCCACCAATTTGATGAAGAATCACCACTCAAACCAATAATTCAAGCTCTTCCTTGAGTTTTGGCTCCAATTGAGTTCTAGAGAATTTCTAGGATATTTTGGGTTTTGATTTAGAAGCATTCTTCTAAGTGTTAAAGGCTTATAAACATATTTAAAATTCCAAAAAACCCCTTTAGGAACCTCCCTTTATCTTATCTGGAAGTGGGGTGAATTTACAACTTCGCCCTTGCAAGTTACAGTGAAGCTGCGCAGGAAGACAAACCATCGACGGGGCATCAGTCCACTTACGGACAGTCCTGTCCTACGTCGATTGGATCAGATCCAGGAAAATCGGAGCTTAGCTCCCTAGGCTAAGTATCCATCGATTCCCTCCACCTACGGGGCATCGACCAGGCCACTGGCCGTCGTTTTCCATTCGTAGGTAGGACTGCCTTGGGAATTTTTGACCACCAACATGGGTCCTTCCTCAAGGATCCTTGGATGGTCCTTGGGGATGTTTGACAGGACGTTTCAAACACAAACATGCTCGTATACAATTTTAGGTCCTCTCACATCAATTTCATCCAAAACAAACATGTAAAACTCGACGAAACATAGAAAGATACACAAGGTCATTTCAAGGCAAACCTTTCGAACGTCATGGACGTTCTTGGACGTTTGACCTCAAAACTTCACGAAACTTGGCACACTACCTATATACAGTATAATAAGTCATTTAAGGATCTCATAAGATCATGAATAACACATAAACACATAAAACACATATGAGTCACATAAGTGACTTAGTCGTCGAACGTCTTAGTCGTCCCTTGACGTTTGACTTCCAATTCACCTAAACTCTTAGACACTGCCTCAATAACACATTATAGACAATTTTAGGACCTTAGACCATCATGAAAACCACTTTAGGCTCTAGTTTACCTAAGTTATTTTTGGGATCTTATAATGTCCCCCACTTAGACAATATTCGTCCTCGGATGACACTTGCCACTCTCCGAACACTTCCAAGAATAAAGATTCAACTAGCAGCTCAAAACCATACCACATAACACATTATACAATACAAACATCTAGAAGAAACATCAATTTCACATAGTCAAAAGATTCACAACACAACAAGAAACTAGAATAAATTCTATAACTCATCATGCTATAAAACTCACATCCTTCATTCCAAATAGCAAAAACTGAATTTATATTTATTATAATACTCATACACATAATTTATTACCACATTACAACAATTTTAAACAAATGAATAAATTACTCAATTTTTTCGAAATTCTTACAGTAAGCGGGCAGTCTTTACAGTGAATTGTGCAATTTTTTGGAAAAATGCATCTTTTAAGCAATTCATGATAGAAACATGCTAATATGCAAGGTAAAATCATATAAACACCTTTTACAACATAATCATGGCTTCATAAAATATAAAATGCAGGAAATCAATGAAATTCCATTTCAACAAGACTCCTAAAAACCATGCACATGCAACAAGCTTCTAGGACATTTTTGGCCCATCTATTAACCATACTACCCCACTTAGAAGGAACTCATATCACTAAATAGAGAATACCAGGACTTACATCATCATCATCTCCCTCATCCGGCTTTGATCCTCTTGCCCGGAGTGCATAGAAACGCCTCTTATTTGGAGCATCATCTTTTTTATCATTAGGAGCAACTTGCTTACCATCTCTAGTAGGACAATCCTCACTTTGTGTCCATCTATTCCACATCCAAATCAACTTCCTGTACCCCATAGACACTCCCCATAATTCCTCTTTCCACAAGTGACACATGTAGTCTTCCCATTTGATAACCACCTCCTTTCTCAAATTTCACCTTAGGAACACTAGGTCCATCTTGAGTTTGAGCCCTCTTTTTGAACCTAGGTTTCCCTTGATCACTTGAACCACTTCTCTTCAAGTTTCTAGCAATACTACCAAGTTTAGACTCCACAATAGATTGAGCATACACCATGAGTCTAGCTAAGGTCATATCATCATGTAGCATGGCCGTACGACATTCTTTTCTCACTAAGTCGGCGACCCTGGTCACACACCTACTCATCTAATCCCTATGATTAGACACTAAGGATGGTGCATATATATACAACATTGAGAGTGATAAACTCCTCTACCTTCACCTCCCTACTATAACATCATATATATATTCATCATCAAACTCAAAACCAATTAGGAAGGATCATTCACCAACTCTAACACTACACATAAAGACATAGTCATAGTCTAACATGATCACCTAAATAGCATCAATAGAAGAAACACATACTATCACATTACTGAACATGTAGGTAGATACGATCATACTTCACATAATCAACTACAAAAATCATGATGTTACTTCAAGTAGTGCCTACAAGGGCATTATCATCAATATACATAGAGTAATGCCGACAAGGCAACATCATTCACATAACACCGCAACCATAAGTGGTCCATACCAATCACAACATAATTCAAGAGATACATTATATAAATAAAGAGAAATAGGACAGCTTACCACCAATCAATTCTCTCCACTTCAATCCTTAGCTAAATAATCCAATTCAATACCATAAGGCCCTTACCCCTGTCCATGAACATCTATTCTAGGATATTTTGGGTTTTGATTTTGAAGAATGAATTCTTCTAAGTGTTAAAGTCTTATGAAATATTTAAAAGACCCAAAAGACCCCTTTAGGCACCGCCCTTTCTCTTATTTGGAAGTGGGGTGAATTTACAACTTCACTCTTGCAACTTACTAAGTTGCGCAGCAAGATAGACCATCGACGGGGCATCAGTCCTCAAACGGACAGTCCTGTCCTCCGTCGATTGGATCATAGCCTTGAAAATTGGATCTTATCTCCCTAGGCTAAGTATCCATCGACGCCCTCCACCTACGGGGCATGGATTTGGCCATTGGTCGTCGTTTGCCATCCTTGGTAGGACTGCCTTGGGAAGTTTTTGCCACCAACATGGTTCCTTCCTCAAGGACCCTTGGATGGTCCTTGGGGATGTTTGACCGGAAGTTTCAAACCCAAACATGCTTTTATACGAGTTTAGGACCTCTCACTTCAATTTTATCCAAAACGAACATGTAAAACTCGACAAAACATAGCAAGACACAAAAGGTCATTTCAAGGCAAACCTTTCGAACGTCACGGATTTTCTTGGATGTTTGACCTCCAAACTTGACGAAACTTGGCACACTACCTACATACACTTGAATAACTCAATTAAATACCTCATAATCTCAATAATCACACATTAACACATAAAACACATATGAGGCACATAGGTAACTTAGTCATCGAACATCTTAATCTCCCCTTTACGTTTGACTTCCAATTCACCTAAACACTTAGACACTGACTCAATAACACATTATAGACCATTTTAGGACCTTATAACATCATGAAAACCACTTTAGGATCTAGTTAACTTTGATCAACTCCAAGGTGCGACTTACTTTTAAAAGATTGACTTGAGATCAAGATATCATCAACTTAGGGTGAGAGGTGAAGATATTCCCATTTCGTACTAGATATGGTCACTCTTAGTTCTTAGTAATGTCCTTTGGTCTCACTAATACCCTTGCAGAGTTTATGGATCTTATGAATAGGGTGTTTTGAAGTTACGTAGATTCATTTGTAAATGTCTTCATTGACGACATCTTCGTATATTCGAAAAATGTGGGTGAGGATGTATACCATTTGAGAATGGTTTTGCAAGTCCTAAAGGAACACCAATTGGTTCCCAAGTATAGAAAATGTGAGTGTTGGTCGAGGTCGGTGACATTTCTTGGTCATATAATCTCTAGTGAAGGTGTAGAGGTTGATCCAAGGAAGACTGAAGCGGTGAAAAATTGACCTAGAGCTTTGTCTCCTACGGATTTTAGGAGTTTCTTAGGCCTAGCCGGTTATTATAGAAGGTTTGTCGATGGGTTTGCATCTATTGCTTCCCCTTTGACAACCTTGACTCAAAAGAATGTGAAATTTGAGTGGTCTGAGGCATGTGAAAAAAGCTCCAAAATGTTGAAGGAAAGGCTTACCTCTGCTCCGGTATTGACCATACCGATGGGTACTAAGGGTTTTGTGGTATATTGTGATGCATCCCGAGTCGGGTTGAGGTGCATTCTTATGAAACATGGCAGAGTTATAGCCTATGCTTCTAGGCAACTCAAAGTTCATGAGAGGAATTATCTCACTCATGACCTTGAGTTAGCGGCCGTGGTATTTGTTTTGAATATATGGAGGCATTATCTCTATACGGTTCATGTTGATGTGTATAAGGACCATAAAAGTCTCCAATATGTATTCACTCAAAAGGAGTTGAATCTTCGGCAATGGAGATGTTTATAGTTGTTGAAAGACTCTGACATGAGTGTTCTCTATCACCCCGGAAAAGGTAATGTTGTAGAGGATGCTCTTAGTCGATTGTCCATGGGAAGTGTGTCCCATGTGGAAGAATACAAGAGGAACCTAGTGAAAGATGTTCATAGGTTGGATCATTTAGGGGTTCAAATTGAAAGTTCTCCAAATGGTTGTATGGTGGTATATCATAACTCTGAGTCGTCTTAGGTGGTTGAGGTGATGTCTAAGCACCACCTTGAACCATTGTTGATGGAGTTGAAAGAACCGGTTCTTGGTAAGATAGATGAGTCATTCTTTCATTGGGGGATGGTGTTCTTAGGTAGCAAGGGAGATTGTGTGGGCCAAATGTGGATGATTTAAGGAATAGGATCCTTGAGGAATCTCATGGAGCACGTTACTCTATTCAACCGGGTTCTACAAAGATGTACCATGATCTTAGAGAGGTGTTTTGGTGGGATGTCCTAAAAAGGGATATTGTGGAGTTTGTTGCAAAGTGTCCCAATTGCCAACAAGTGAAGGCTAAGCACCAAAAGCCGAGTAGTCTATTACAAGAAATCTAAATTTCTACTTGGAAGTGGGAAGATGTTAACATGGATTTCGTATTTGGGTTGCCTTGGACTCGAAAGCAATATGACACTATATGGGTAGTCATGGATAGATTGAACAAATCTGCTCAATTTATTCCTGTTAAGTCTACTCATTCGACGGAAGACTATGCAAGGATATATATTAACAAGATAGTGAGTCTTCATGGGGTTCCTTTATCCATTATATCGGATAGAGGTTCTCAATTTACATCAAAGTTTTGGAGGTCTTTATAAAGAGGTTTGGGTACTCAAGTAATGTTTAGCACCGGTTTTCATCCTCAAACGGATGGTCAAGTGGAGCGGACTATCCAAACTCTTGAAGATATGCTAAGGGCTTGTATCATTGACTTTAAGTGAAATTGGAGAGCTCTTGCCTTTGGTGGAGTTCTCATATAACAATAGTCTTCATTCATCCATATCTATGGCTCCTTCTGAAGCATTGTATGGTAGGAGGTGTAGATACCCTATTGGATTGTTTGAGGTTGGCGAATCTTCTCTTCTTGGTCCCAATTTGATCTATCATACTTTGGAGAAAGTTTATATCATAAAGGACCGGTTGCAAACAGCCTATAGCCGGCAAAAGTCTTATGCCGATCATAGGAGAAAAGAGCTTGAATTTGAAGAGGATGATAAGGTGTATTTGAAAATTTTGCACATGTAAGGGGTGGTTAGATTTGGCAAAAGGGAAGTTGAGTCCTCGTTATGTGGGTCCCTATGAAATCTTGCAAAGGGATGGTAAGGTCACATATGAGTTGAAACTCCCTAGTGAAATATCTTCAGTTCATCTGGTTTTCCATGTTTCTAAGCTTAAGAAGTGTATCGGTAATCCCGAGTCCATTCTTCATATTAAAGGTCTTGGAGTAAAAGAGAATCTCTCCTACGAGGAGGTTCCGGTTGAAATCCATGATTGTCAAGTGATGAGGTTGAGGAACAAAGAGTTGGCCTCCGTAAAAGTGTTATCGAGAAACCACCTAGTTGAAGGAGCAACATGGGAGGCCGAGGCCGACATGAAGTCTCGTTATCCGCATCTATTTTGACTTGTTTTGAAAGTTATGCATAATATATGATAAAAGATTTATGCCAAAATGAACTATCATGGAAAATGCTCTTTTACTTGAATTGCACTTATTTGTGTATTTGGTATATTGTTGCCTTCATGAAATGATATTGAGCATGTTGATGTGTTGAGAAAGGAAATTTCGTATAATTGACTCTTTAATGATATGTGGAGCTCATGTGTTGTTATGAGAAGGAAATTCCTCAAGTTGTGACTTTAAGACATGTGCAAAATTGATGTTTTGAGTCATTGTATAAAGGCCATATTGTTATGTTTATTTGAGTTATAACTCATTATGATGTTGAAGTATAGTGTTTGGTTGGGCTACTAGTCTTGTGTCTATCCTTTCCCTTTTAAAAGTTTAGTGTCATTCGGGGACGAATGTTCTTAAGGGGGAAATGGGATAATGTAATACTCCGAAAAGTCGATATCTAATCTAGAGCCTAACATGAGTGTCTAAGGATTTATAGACCTTTTTAAGACCTAAAATAATGTTTATAAGACATCCGAGAAGTTATAGAGCCAAGACGTCAATGAATGTCCATGACGTCCGAAAACTAGCTTAATTGTACTAGTTGATGTCGCTATGTTTGGGGATCGTTTGAGAGAGTGAATTGGAGTCTAAAACTAGTACAAAGACTTTTTTTAGATAGAGTGTGGTATAGAGGGTCTAAACGTCCTATAATGACGCCTCAAGGACCCTTCGTCCTTGAGGAGTACCCAAACATGGGTAGGCAGGCTGCCAAAGCAACCTGCGTGGGTAAGGATTCCAAGGGATGCTGCGCGACACGCAGCCCACACAGACCCTATTGCCTCAACTCATTTTTCAGAAATAAAAATGTGTGTTGGCCTCGCGACGTTGAGTCACTTCACAGATTCAGTAAAATCGTATTATTGACATTTTGACTTCACAAAAAGACCAAATTAAGTGAAGGGTGTTTTGGGTAATTAAGGGGGCGATTATATATAGCCTAAGGGTCATTTTAAGTTACGTTTCACTCACCCAAACAAAATTCCCAAATCATAACCCAAAAGCTCTCACCTCTACTTTCTCTCTCCCCAATTCCTCCACTGTTGAAGGAAGGAAGCTTGAAGAAGAAGGTCAATTTCTCTAGGATTTGACTTCAATTTCGTGGATTAATCTTCATTAAGGTATGGGTTCTTTACTCTTGGGATTCCTTTCCTCAAGAAGTCCTTTCAAAGTTGATTTCTAAATAACCCTATTCCATGCAGAATTCCTATTCTAAAAGGTTTTCTTCTAAACTTCAAATTGATGATAAATTGTGATTCCTATTAATAATTGAGTATAGATTGTTGAATAATTAAGTCCAATTGATGCAATTTCATGTTGATCATGTTCACTTCCCCAAATTTCACCAAATTTTGGATCTTGGTAATGAATTGATGGGAATTGAAGAATGATTTGATGATTAGACTTGTTTTATCTATTCTAATTCATGTATGTATTGACTAGGGTAATTTGTTGTTGGGATTGGATCTAATTCTTTATGAATTCATTATGAACCCTAATTCCCCTAACCCTAGATTATGAATTGATGTTAATTGGGATACTGATGATGTAATTGACCTAGCTCTTATATTAATTACTATTGATTTATGTTACTACACCTATTATTGGATGTAATTGGTTGGTTGGTCCATGATGATGGCTTTTGAAGGAGATTTGGTAAGTCTTCATGACCCTAACCTTTACTTCAATTATGATGACTTCTGAGTGATGATGTAGTGTAATGAAGCATGCTTTGTGAACAGCCTATGTAGGTGTTGGTATGATGTTGAATTGAAACGTCTTGACTATGTTATTGTGAGATTATGCTTAAGATGAAATGATATAAGGTTTGTTATGAAGTACCTATGTAACTTATTATGATATGATGATGTTAATGTGCTATCTCACATATGAGGGTTGTATTTAAAGGACATACTCATGCAATACCTATTGTACTAAATTACAATTACTATATAAGGGATTAGACCCTATGACCTAAAATAAGTGATGATTAATAAAGAAAGACATTTCGAAAGGGATTTAGCTTAGCACCGAGTGAAATTGATAATGAGAGGTGTTGGCTTCCCTTAGAGGAAGATTCACCCTATAGTTCCATATGAGGCTTTGACTCCCCGGTACACTCACCCAATGGATTCTCATGAGATGAGGGCTCCAATACTAATAGGCATATAGAGGGTTCAATTTATGTCTCCTAGTTCTTGAACTATGTTGCCACAATAGGAATACTAGCTAGTGGATCCACCTAGAAGCTATGTTCATGTTTGGTACTACTTTGGCTGGTAGTCGCCTTCCATCGGTGTAAGGTTTTACAACATCGGATTCCACACTTAGATCTTGTGGTCTATGTCCGTTAAGGAAAGTGTTCCTAAAGTAAGATGACGTAATGAGGTGAACCCTAACTAGGATGACTTGAGAGGTTGGCTTAGTCTAGGTAGGGGTATGGGATTCTACCCAGGCGTTGCACTACTTAACTTTGACGGAAGTCCTAGAAGGATGCTCTTATGTTATTATGATCTTATAAAGTAAATATTATGCATATGATGACATTAAATGTTGATGATCCATTATGATGTTAGTTTCATTGATGCATGTAATTGGTCTATATTGCTAAATATGATGATGACTACTATTGATTCTATGTTATGATGAGTTGGGCATCACTTGTGATCCTTTGTTTTGCTTACTTGATTGAGTAAGGTTATGCGGCTTTGCATGGTCATTGCACTTGTAGGATAAATGGTGGGTTATGAGCAAGTCTTGCTTGTATTATGATGTTGTGAACTCTTGCATATGTTGACTTGACTATTACTTGTTGATGTTGGTCTGTGTCGTACATGGGTTTGACTTATGTATTATGTGATTATTGGCTTATATGGATTCTTGATTATGCATAAGGCTTTTAAAATTACTTTAGCATGGTTTCGAACAAATGTCCTCTTTAGCATGATTTCAATAGTTTTGCGTTCATATACTCATACTTAGTACAAGTGTATACTAACCCATCTCTTTTGTTTACTCCAAATGTAGGATCTGGTCGTTGAGCTTAGTAGAAGGCCATTTGAACACTACTTGGATTCTTATCTTCAAGGTTTGGTAGGCCCTCATTTCCGAGGACGATGACATTATCTACCTATTGGATGTTGTTTAGTCTTAAAGACACTTTGTCATTCTCTTTCATTTTGGTACTATAGTTGTAAAGCCTATATGTGGCTATGATTGTTGATGTAAGGTCTATGCCCAAATAGTTATACTCTTGTCTAGATTGTTTAATATGAGACAATTTTATAGACTTTTTGTAAGACTATCTTATACTATGTATGCGGCAATAAAAATTAGAAGGACTATGTAATCTTCTTATACGAAGGGTCTATGTATACCGATAATATATATTATGTGTAAGCGAGAGGTCTAAGTAAACCTCAATGTAGATTAAACGAAAAGTTTTTAATTTTCTGCACTTTAACCCATGATATGTAATGATGATTGCCAAGAGGCTAGTCTTAGTCCTCTTTGAGGATGACGACGTCGGTTACGTTTAGGGGTGCTCCCCGAATGTGAAAAACTTGGTATCAAAGCATGAGGTTAAATACCTTTAGGATTGATGTCTCATTAAACCACATCTACGTAGATTCTTATTCATAATTGTGAAGCGCGCCACACTTATTTATGAGAAACTATATGATGCTTAGGAAACTATCATCTTCTTGTAATCTTATGTCGTACCTCTAGTGTCTACTTTATGTGTGATTTCACCTAACACTTGTATTGTGGTTATATATATGAATACCAAAAGAGCAGCCGCAAGAAGGGCCGAAGAAGGAATTGCTAATACGGGACCACAAGACAACCAAGTGCCTCCACTTGAAGAAGTTTCTATGGGTGATCAAGTTCCGGTTGCTCCTCCTGCCATGGCGGATGGGGATATAAGGGCAGCTTTTCTCCAAATGGCCCAAGCCATTACGACCCAAGCGCAAGCCACAACTATCAAGCACAAGCTATGATGGACCAAGCTAATATGGAGGTGGTACCCAGTGGAAACCAACAAGTTAGCACCATGGCCTCCCGTTTGAGGGATTTCACTAGGATAAATCCCCCTACTTTGTATGGGTCCAAATTTGAGGAAGACCCTCAATAGTTCATTGATGAAGTCTACAAGATTGTCTATGCAATGGGGTTGACTACTAGTGAGAAAGTCGAGTTAGCCACCTACCAACTCAAAGATGTCGCCCAAACTTGGTACGTCCAATGGAGAGACAATATGCCTCTAAGGGGTGGTCCAGTGACATGGGAAATTTTCAAGAAGGCTTTTATTGATCGGTTCTTTCCTAGAGAGAAGAGGAAATCTAAAGTGGAAGAATTCATCAACCTTCGTCAAGGATGTATGAGTGTACTTGACAACTCTTTGAGATTTACTAAATTGTCAAGGTATGCTCCTTCTTTGGTTTTCAAACCTAAGGATGAAATGTGTCACTTTGTGACGGGAGTGTCGGATGACTTGAAAGAACAATGTGCTCGTCTATGCTACATGATAATATGAAAATTTCTCGTCTCATGGTTCATGCTCAACAAGTGGAAAAGACAAGGGTTAAGAGAAAGAGTAGAAATTCCAATAGGGCAAGGTCTTTTGATGGTGGTTCTTCAAAGAGTAGGATTGATATCAGAGACAAGCCTACGTTCTAGAAGAGGTTCTCCAATCAAGTTCTTCTTAATTTCCCTAAGGCTCGTGATGATAAGGTTCCTAAACTTAATTCCCAAAAGGTAAAGGGTGGGAACACACCTAGTGAGAAGCCTACTTATACCAAATATGGTAAGGGTCATGTGAGCGAATGCTTAGTGGGAATGGGTAATTGCTTTGGTTGTGGAAAAAGGGGTCACAAGGTGACAGATTGCCCTAATTTGAAGGGGCAAGACAAGGGGAGTGAATGTAACATTTTGAAATATCGAGGTCATGTGATAAGACTTAAATGGGCTCCATAGGATCTAAACCAGTGTTCCTAGCCAATTAGGCATATTTAGAGTCTTTGAAGTGGTGTTGGAACCGAAACTCTTAAACGTCCGGCAAATTGGTTCATAAGAGGGCTAGATTGTCCTTTTAATTTAACCAAGTTGAAGAGTCGAAATTTGGTAAACGGTTGTAACCATAGGTGTAAAATATTGTGTGGGATGGTTACATGCTGGAAAAGTCAGGGTACGACTCCCCGAGGACCAAACAAGGACCCTCGAGGAGGACCCTTGAAGCAGCAGGGCATGACGGACCCATGGCGGGGCGTCACAGGCGCGACGGGGCGTCGAGGCCTACGTCATGCCACTTAGCTTTGGGGAGAAAGCCTCCGCCTGCGCAAGTCTCTGACCAGCGTGACGGATGTGCAGGACGGAGGGAAGCAGTCCGTCACGGCCACGACGGTCCGTCATCGTGGAACGTCGTGGAGGTTCTGTGACAGTTTTCAGAAGTTAGTTTTAGTTAACTAATTAATTAAGTGTCTTAGGGTAATTAGGGGTTTAAGGGAAGACTAATTAAGTGAATTAAGACCCTACTATAAATACCCCAACCCTCATTAGCCTAATGATTCTCTCAAAAACAAAACTCTCTTCCTTCTCTCTACTTTCTCTCTCTATTGGAAGACACCATTGGAGATCAACTTGGAGAGATCATTGGGGGTTGATTTAGCACGAAATTCACCATCAAAACGTCATCAAACCTTCAGGTATGGGATCTAATTCACCTTTGAGATTCTTTCCTCAAAGGGTTCCTTCAAAGCTTTTTCCAAAAAGTTGAGTTTCTTATGGGTTTCATCCAAATCCGAATTTGATCATGTGAATTGAGTTAATTAGGTATTCCCTGGGTTAGAATGAATAGATTATCATGAATTGTAACTTGATTATGGTGAATTGATGTAGTTTGATCTAGATTGTGGGTGATGACCCATAACCCTTAACCCTAAATGTAGAATTGATATGGATTAGGTTGAGTTTGATAGAATTGAACTCCTAATTAGTTAAATGGTCTTTAATGATTGTCATTGCATTGATTATGGGTCTATTATGATGAATTTGAAGTTCTTCACACCTATGTTCTTGAATATTGAATTAAGTTAAGAAGATACACTTGAGATCATGTTACTAAGCTTTGATGTAGTATTGCTTCATAGTATAGTGCTTCTGTTTGATTAGTTCTAGTGATTTATTATTGAATTACATTGATGTGAGGATCTAAGATTGGTTGATCTATGGGTTGATGGTAAGGCCTTTATTGATGGACTATGGAGGAGTATTGGTAAGTCTTGATGATCCTAGCCTTTACTTCAAAGTATGGTTAATTGTCATCAAGTGATAATGTTATGTTGAAGTATGCTTTGATTGATGGGATAGGTTAATATGATACATGAACTTATATGCTTAGGTTGGTTGTGAGGTTGCTAGGTGTAATGTAATATAGGGAAGTTGTACGATGTGCCCTATTATGATGAGATGTACAAGGGTTAACTTCACCCATATGAATTGTTAATGAAAGGACTAATTCTCATACAATTCTTATTGAGATATAATGATGGTTATGCAAAGGGCTTGACCCTACTATCTAACTAAGTTAAGATGGTTAATAAAGGTTAAAGACTCGTCTATAAAAGGGAACTTAGCTTAGCACCGAGTGAGCTTGTATGTGAGGGGTGACACTTTCTTGTAAAAGGAAGGCAGGGTTCATTACGGTCCTCACGGGGTGGATAGCTCATGACCCGAGTAGGGTGTAGAGTTGATATGTCCATGGTTCTTTCCCCCAAGCTCATTTCTTCTGCATGCACCTTAAGTTGCCGGGGCGAAGCATAGGCCATCACCTTCGCCGATTTTGCAATAGCACACCCCCAAAACCTACGCGGGATGCAGTCAAACATACACATGAACCCTTTTAGATCCTTACCGATAAGTTAGACACCTTGGACGCGGACAGTAAGCCTATCCTTCAATAAATTGATAAAAACTCCCTCTCGCATGCCTCTGACCCATTCAAACTTTCTTATTTTTGGAGTCAATGAAGTCAAAGGAGATGCAATGGATGAAAAGCCTTCTACGAACCTCGAATAATACACCGCTAGAATATCCCCAAGAACTCTAACTGTCAAGTTGGGGGTCTAAGGGTTCTATGCCTAGTTTCTTACCGCATCTGTTTTCCTTGGGTCTACCTCAACTCCCTCTAGAGTATGATGTTGCCCAAGAACCATGCACGACCTCAGCCAAAACTCGCACTTGCTATAACTTGGCGAACAATTTATGCTCTCTCTAAGGGTTTGCAATACTACCTTAGATATCACATGTGGTCAACCTCATTTATTCGAAATACACCAAGATATCATCGATAATTAACATAACGAAGAATCAAGCGTAATTTCGAAAACACCCTATTCTATCAGATCCATAAAACGCCGGCGAAGGCATTGTGGAACCAACAGGACAAACCACGACTCATATTGCCCTATATCGAGTCCCGAAAGCTGTCTTTGAATATCTTCATTTCTCACCCTATAGTTGGTGGACCCCTGACCTCAAAATAAATTTTGAAGAGTAACTCGCTCCTTGGAGTTGATGCAAATAAATCATCAATCCGAGGAAAGGATACTTGTTCTTTGATGGTAACCTTGTGTGAGTTCGGTAGTCAATACAGAACTTCTCAGACCCAAACTTACTTTTTCACGAAACAACACCGGAGCAACCCCATGGAGAATGCTAGGCCTTATAAGCCTCTTGTCCTAGCAAATCTTTAGTTGCGCCTTTCAACCTTTAACTCGGCCGGTAGCCATTCTAATAAGGAGGAATTAGAGATAGGATTTGTTTCCCTGTAGCAGATCGATACCGAAATCGATTTTCCCGTTCGAGAGGAATGCCAGGAAGGTCATCCAGGGAAGACCTCCGTAAATTCATTCACTACGGGGACTGACTCTATACGGAGGAACTTCAGAATCCACTTCTTGGACTCTCACAATATGGTAGAGACACCCCTTCCGAGTCATTTTACACGCCTTTTAGTCATGTTATGAAACGACTTCTAGAAGAGAATTTACAACCTTTCCACTCTATAAACGGGTTCATTTGGACAAAACCTCACAATTTTGTCCTACAATGGGAAGCACAACTAGCATGCAACCAGTCCATACCTAATATGACATCAAAATCAGCATGTCTAGCTCAACTAGATCAATATGAGAACTCTTATGAGGCATTGAAATAGGACAATTTTGATAGACTCTTTTTGCTACCACTGACCTCACCCACCGGAGTAAGACACCAAAATAGGTCATTGCAAAACATCGGGTATGTACTAAACTTCTTAGCTACTGAAGGAGAGTTAACGAAAAACAAAGTAGCACCCGGATCAAGTAATGCATACACATCAATGGCAAAGATTTTGTAACATACCAGTCACCACTCGGGAGAGGCTCTTGGTCATCTCTCGTAAGCGAAGAGCATAAAAGCAATTCTTTTTGGGAACATCATTTGAACCACTTGAACTGACCACCCCTCTCTTGTCCCTTAGCATTTGACAATCCGCACCTGGATGACCACATCTTTCCACAACCACAGCACTTGTCGAACCTAGAGGCAAACTCCTAAATAGCTTCTTGCCACATTCCTTACAAGTTTGGATTCTTATTTGGGCGAATTTCACTTTTTCCTTTTGAGCTCTTGCCTAAGGAACCTTCCATCCTAACCTTGGGAAATTTGGATGGAACGTGGGTTTTGAGAACCTCTTCTTGAATCTAGGCCTGTCTTGATAGCACCTAATCTTTAGCATTTCACTTCATAAGAACTTGTCCTTCTTGAGTCTTATCCTTAATCCTTCCTTTTTGCTCTATCCTCCTCTCCACCCTTCATTGATGCACCATGAGAACGACCAATATTATGTAATCATATAGCATTAGCCGATTGACACTCCTCTTGTAAGTCGTCCGATATAACCTGTCACATATCGATCTCATTTCGTCTCTAGGATCGAGGACCAAGACGGAGCATATTTTGGCCAATTGAGTAAATTTCAAAGATACTCATGACCGTCATCACTCCTTGGCGGAGATTGATGAATCCACCACCTTCGTTTCCTCATCTCTCTAGGGAAAGAACCGATCAATAAGCGCTTTTGAATAACTCCCACGTCACTAACCCACTTTCAAGTGCCTGTTGTCCTTACCATTGCAACATACCATGATCTGACGATCATCCTTGAGTTGGTATGAGGCCAACTCGGCACTCTCGCTAGATGACAGCTCCATAGCAACAAAATCTTGTGAACCTCATCAATAATCCTGAGGGTTCATCAACCTTCGAGCCATAAAAAGACAGGAGGATTCATTCGAGTGAAATCCCTAAGTCTAGGCCCATAGTCTATTCATGGACTCTAGGTGCCAAATCCCTATTGGCTTGGGCAGTCATAAGCTTGGGCTTGCACTGTTGCGGCTTGAGCTGAGTAGTCATGGCTTGAGCCATTTGAGAATAATAGCTCTCATCTGAGCTTTCTGTCATCGGTGGAGGATCAGCAGGAAAACCTGGTCATCACAGCAACCCTCTTCAAGAGGAAGGAGCAGGTTCATCACGGGAGGAATTCCCGAGCAGCCATCTCTTCTCAAGTCTTCGAGCCGCATTTCTTCTAGTATTCATCTCCTATAACCAAAACACAAGGTTCAAGCGAAAGCATATACGACGTACATTCTAGGGGCACGATATGGATTTCCAACAATGAGAATGATTTCCTAATCAACAAATAAGTTCCTATTCATAAGTGTGGCGCGCTTCACAATTATGAATACAAACTTAATAACGTGGTTGAAGAGAGAGAGTTAACATCAAGGATATTCAACCTCATGCTCTGATAGCCAAAGTTTGTAACATCCGGTTTACCCCCTAGACGTAACCGGCGTCATCGTCCTCTCGGAGGACTAAGACAAGCCCTTAGCTTCGTCATAGCATTCATCGATAAAATCAGAAAAGAATTAAAAACTTTTTATCTAAAACTACTCGGAGGTTTACATAGACCTCTACATACACATATTTATATATATCACAAGTATACATAGACTTGTTCATGATACGAAGATTAACTTAGCTTTACTTTTATTTCATACACTTATATATTTGAAAATAATAGTCATAAACCGTCTCATCTCATAAACCATCTATCGATTACAATAAGTCTTGGGCATAGACCTACATCAAATGAAAAGAGCCGCATATAGGCTGTCTACTACATCATCTCAAAAGAATAACAGAGTCAACATAGAATCACAGTAACTACACATCATAAAAGAGAGATGTCGGCACGTCCTCTAGGAGAGTGAGGACCTACCACTTGGATGGCAAAATACCTAAGTATTCCTTTCCTAGAATTTTGATCAAGCTCAACGACCCGAACCTACAAATGTATTTGGGAAAAAGGGAAAGAAAAGGGATTAGTACTCCACATGTACTAAGTATGGAATCTCATATACAATTACCATCAAATATATTTAAAAAGGGACATCTATGAAACATAATAGACTACATTATGCAATAAAACCTATAGCAAGCAAAGTATACTAATGATAACCTTCAATAAGTACAAGTGCAATGATCAAGTAAAATTACCATGTCTCCTACTCAATCAAGTAACCTACCAAGACTACAATTAGCAATTTACTTACCAACATACTCTTCATGGCATGATACATCCTTCTTCAAGCAAAGACAACAACATTATATTCATAAGCATGTTACTCAACATACAACCATTTACATCATACCATCGCTTTACATGTATAATATTGACTCTCAAAGTTCCTATCAAGGCAAACTAGTGCAAGGCGTAGGTAGAGTCCTATACCCCTACCTAAGCTATAGGCAACCTCATCAGTTACTTTGATTAGCCTATATCTTATTCATTCATTTTAGTTTAGGGAACATTTGCTTTAACCGACATAGACCACATAATCGAATGTGGAATCCGGTGTCATGAAACCTTACACGATGGAAGGTGGTCTACCGGCCAAGGTAAGAACCTAACGGGAACAAAGCTATCTAGGTGGATCCACTAGCTAGTATCCTATGGTGGCAACATAGTTAATG
>JAJJBR010002469.1:0-21257 GCA_022817965.1 Solanum lycopersicoides
CTAAACAATTGAATTAAATCTTAAATACTAAACCCGTAAACCTAAAAACTAAAAAAACCTAAAAAAAACATAACCCAACTTTAACCCTAAACCCTAACCCTAAAACCCTTAAACCCGAAACACTAAGCGAAAATACCATAACCCAAATATTAAATACTAAACCATAGATTTTAAACTTCAAATGCTAAACCCTGACCATAAACCTAAAAAAAACTACACCCTAACCCTAATCCTAACCCTAAACTCTACCCTATACCCTTAACCCTAAACCCAAGACAAAATCCTAAGTCCAAAATACGAAAACCCAAACATCAACACTAAACCAAATATTTATACTCAAACCTCAACCACAATTCCTTAAAACCTAAAAAAAAAACTAAAAACCAACCCTAAACCTAACCCTAACCCAACCTAACCCTAACCCTAACCAATAAACATAAACCCAAAACATTAAGCCCAAAATACCTAAAACCGTAAACATTAAACACTAAACCATAGATTTTAACCAAAAAATCCTAAACCCAAACCCTAAAACCCCCAAAAAACCTAAACCCTAACCCTAACCCTAACCCTATCCCTAACACGAACCATAACACTACCCTATCCTTAACCCTAACCCTAAACCCCTCTATGTACATATTTTATTTTGTGAAATGATAAGCCTGGGGTGTTTGCTCAGCCCTGACCCACCACAAGGGTCAATTCAAATAAAAAATTTAATAATAAAATACCAAAACCCTAACTTTACACTAAACCAGATATTACAACTCAAATCCTTAAACACAACCCTAAACAACCTAAAAAACAACCTAATAACCCTAACCCAACATAAATCCTACCCCAAGCCCAAAATACCAAAACCACAACCATAAACACTAAGCCATTGATATTAAAACCAAATCCTAACCCTAAACGCAAAACCTAATAAAACCCTAACTCTAACCTTACGCTAACCCTAACTCTAAAAAATAAACCCGAAACCCTAAGCCCAAATATCAAAACCCAAACATTAATACTAACAATAATATTTTAACCTCAATTTAAATCCTGACCATAAATTAAAAAAAAACTACATCCACCCTAACCCTAAACCTAAGTCCAAAAAATCTAAACAAGTTAAAATACGAAAACCTCAAACATTAAACACTAAATATAGATTTAAATCTAAATCTTAAACCACAAGCCTAAAACCTAAAAAAAACTAAACGCTAACCCTAATCCAAACCCTAACCGTAACCTTAACCCTAACCCTAACCCTAAATCATTAACCAAAACCCCAAGCCCAAAATAACAAAATCCAAACATTAAATACTAAGCCATAAATTTTAAACAAAAAACAAAAACAAAAAGAACCTAAACCCTAACCCTGACCGTATCCCTAACATTGAATCCTATCCCTAACCCTATACTTAACTCTAACCCTAACATACCTAAGTCAAATACAAAAATACCAAAACCCTAACGTTAAACACTAAACCGTAGATATTAAAACTCAAATCCTTAACCCAAAACAACCTAAAAACAACCTAAGTCCTAACCTAACCCTAACCTAACACTAACCCTAACCCTAACCTACCCTAAACCTCTAACCCCAAGCCCTAAATACAAACCAAAACAAAAACACTAGACCATTGATATTAAACCTCAAATTCTACACCCTAAACCCAAAATAAAAAAGAATGCAAACCTTAACCCGAAATCTAACGTTAACCCTAACCTAACTCTAAAAAAAAACCAAAACCCTAAGCCCAAAATACCAAAACCCAAACATTAAATACTAATCAATTGATTTTAAACCTCAAATGTTAAACCCTGAACCATATTTAAAAAAACCTACACCCTAACCCTAAACCCTAAGTCAAAAAAATCCTAAGTAAAAGTACGAAAACCTAGACATTAAACACTAAACCATAGATTTTAAACCTCAAATCCTAAATCACATAGCCTAAAACCTAAAAAAACCTAAACAATAACCCTAACCCTAACCTAAACCCTAACCTTAGCCCTAACCCTAAACCCTAAATCCTAAACTCAAAGTCCAAAATACCAAAACCCTAACATTGAACACTAAACCATATATATTTTAACTCAAATCCTTAACCCAAACCCTAAAATATAAAAAAAAACTAAACACTAACCCTAACCCTAACTTAACCCTAACCCTAACCATTAACCTAAAACCCCAAGCCCAAAATACCAAACCCAAATATTAATAAGTAAACCATACATTTTATACCAAAAAACCTAAACCCCAAAACCTAAAATCTAAAAAAAACTAAACCCTAACCCTAACCCTATACTTAACCTTAACCCTAAACCCAATGCCCAAATACCAAAACCCTAACATTAAACCTTAACGATAGATATTACAAATAAAATAACCCAAAACCCTAAAACATAAAAAACAAACTAAAGCCTAACCCTAACCCTAAAATTAACCCTAACACTAACCCTACCATAAACACTAAACCCAAAGCCCAAAATATAAAAACCCAAATATTAAACTATAAGACCCCGAAAATGACTTAGGTTAACTAGATCCTAGCATGTTGTTAATGGTGGTCTAAGGTCTTTAAAATGTCTATAATATGGTATATAGGAAGTAGCTAAAGTATTAGGTGTTTTGGAAGTCAAACGTCAAAGGATGACTAAGACGTTCGACGACTAAGTCACCTAAATGCTTCATATGTGGTTTTATGTGTTTATGTGTGATTCATGAGGTTATAAGGTAATTAAATGAGTTATTATAGCATTTATAGTCAGTGTGTTGAGTTTCGTCAAGTTTGGAGGTCAAACGTTCAAGAACGTTCATGAAGTTCGAAAGATATGCCTTGAATCGACCTTGTGTGTCTAAGCATGTTTCGTTGAGTTTTATTTGTTCGTTTTGGATGAAATTTATGTGAGAGGTGTTAAACTTATAGAATATAATGTTTGGGTTTGAAACGTCCGGTAAATTATCCCCAAGGACCATCCAAGTGTCCTTGAGGAAGGACACAACTTCGTTGACAAAGCAGTCCCACGCAGGCCCCAAACGATGGAGGCATCGACGCCCAGAGGGTCTATCGACGCCCCGTCGATGGGTGTCGTCTGTAGGGAGTTATCCTGGGGATCTAATCTCCCATTTTCCAAGTCTATGAACCCACCGACGATTGCCAGCACGGCCCGTCAGTGGGCTGACGCTCCGTCAAGGGGGTCATCATTAAGGCATGTTTCCTGCGCAGTTCACTGCCAACTTAGGGGTGAATTGGTAAATTCACCCCACTTTAAAATAAGAGTTTAGGCGGTTTTTAAGGGTCTTTTGGGTATTTTAAATGAGTATATAAGTGTTAAACACTTAGAATAATTTATTCTTCCAAAAACAAAACCCCAAAATCCCTTAGAAATCCCAAAGACTCCATTGAAGTCCAAAATCAAGAAGAGCTTGGTGTGACGTTTTGAGTGGAGATTCTTCATCAAAGTGAATTAGCTTCATTGAGGTATGGCTTTTGATCCTTGAAACTCGTTTCATCAAGGAGCCCAACTTTCAAAGATGTTTTCAAAGTTTTCAAAGAGGAATTGTCCAATTTCATGATTCTACCATGGGTTCTTGCATTGTTGTATTGATGATTTTAGAAAAAATTACTATGAACCCATGAAATTGATGACCTAAGATTATGACTAAATTATGGGTTACTTGATATTGGCTTAATGTTGATGAATTCATGTGTAGTTTCTTATGGGCTTTCTATTGATGTAAGAATTTGTGTTCAATTGTTATAAAATGATATTGGATTGTTGAATCTATACTGAATTGGGTTAGATTTCATTGATTTCTATAATTGTTATTGAATTGGTGTCATCGCCTTGGGTAAGGGTCTTGTGTCATCAAATTGAGTAAGTTGACTTGAATTGAAGTGTTGATGATGGAGTGGAGGTATGATGCCCCATTTCCTTTATTTTGTTGTTATTTATGCTTCGATTCTATTATGATTGGTTTGGTCCACCTTTGGTGGCGGTGCTATGTGAATTGACGTGGCCTTGTCGCGTTACTTTCTAGTATTTGATGATCATGTCCTTGTCGGCACTACTTGAACTTATATGGCTATTTGTGTAGTTTATTTGATGATGTATAATCATATCTACTATATGTGAAGTATGTGCTAGACTATTGCTACTATCTAGTTAATCATGTTATGCTTTGACTATGTGTTAAGTGTGTAGTCTTAGAGTTGATACATGGTTATTCGTAATTGGTTAGATGAGTCTAAAATGTTAATTGATAATGTTAAGGTAATGAATAGGTTGACTAAATAAGGTTAAGGGTCATTCCTAAGAGTCTAAAGGAAGGTAGGCTATATGTGTTAAATGGAAGTATGTTGTGTCTTGTTTAGGTAGACTTGTGTCCCTTACTTGATGCTTATGTGAATATGTGATTTCTTGAATTAGGAACCTAAAATTCTTAGTCTTTTATAAATGAATATAGGTGATACCTTTAATGATAAGAAAGTCATTTATGTGGAACCTTGAACCTAGTGGTAAGGTTATAAATCGTGAAGTAGTTAGCCGTAATGGTATCCTTCAGGTCATAAGTGATGGACTTAAGGTTGATTGGCTGGAACGGCATCATATCATACCTTATGAAAGTCGCGATGAGCTTCTTGTCGCCATAGTGAGATATGCCCTAGTGGACCTTGCTTTGGTAGGGTGAATGTAATTGGGTCATGAACTAGATATGGGACCCATTTATATGAACCTTAATGTGAATTGATCTATGAGAACTAAGGCTAGCACCGAGTGAGTATGAGCAAGGGGAAGTGGTTCTAGTTAAGAAAGAGACTAGAATGCTTAGTACGCCCTTCATATTCCTTACCATTGCCTACATGGGATCTTTATGTTCTACCATTGGCAAGTAGATCGCCTCATCGAAGTAGGATAGAACTTCGGATTCCATGCTTTGCTACCATGGTCTATGTCGGTTATTGCCTATTCTCATCATATGGAATACCTATTAGCATTAGAGAAGTTTATGAGGTTTAAGTGGTGTATGGGACGCTACTTAGACATTGCACAATAGACTTTGATGGTGTTATTTGGAGTTCCTAGGTCTTGTCTAAGACCATTACTTGAATGTCCTTATGTATTGTATGAGTCTCTTAATGCATTAATGACCTAATAAACTAATGGCTTATGATATGGAGTATGTAAGTGAATAAGTACCTAATCTAGAGTGGCTTATGGATTCTTTAGTTAAATTGTGAAGAGGGCATAAAGGATGATCTCTTCATAGCTTATCTATGGAAGTCTTCAGGATGACTCTAGTTAGGGAAGAGGTTTGGTGTTGTTGACATGATCTAAGCCTTAGGAAGTCTTAAGGACTATTTAGGTAATCTCGAAGAGGTCAATCATGGACGTTATATTCTTGATTTACTTAACAAGGTCCTGTGATAGCCTTTGGAAGGAGAGTGTCCTATCATCTATGTGTTGGTGTGCTTAGTGAGAATGATTCTATTCTAGGGAGTCTATTGGATCTCTTGAGTGTGTGTGTAAGGGATTGTATGGGTGGTTGCTTCACAACTCACTCAAGTGAGACTTAGAGTCACCTTTGGTAGAAGAATCTTACCTTGATGTTTAAGATGCTTTGTAAGTGTGTATGTGTCTCATTATGAGCAATCTTAAGGGTCGTTTAGGCACATCTAGAGAGTATGTATGGGCGGTCTCTCTTTGTGTGACTTAAGTGAATCTTAGGATGACTTTAAGTGAGGAAATTACATGCTAGAAGTCGTTAAAAGGAGAAGTGAAAGTATTTAACTGTAACAATGAATAATTCATTATACAGTGAATATAGTTCACTGTAAGGTGTTCTTAGAAATTGATATTTTTGGTTTAATGTTATCTTATGCGTTTCTATATTGATACTTGATGTTGTTATGATTAAAATATGATTTATAAAATGAAAAGATGCATATTTCCAATAAAGTCCGTTTCCATGATTTTTATGCATAATGACATACTTAGTACATGTGGTTGTACTAATTCCATGCTTTATTTTCAATCTATAGTTCTTAATAGGTGAAGAGCTTTGGAATGAAGACTTGGACAAGGAGATCGTTCAAGAGAAGTTGAAGTATGTCCTCATTTGACTCGAGGGCATATATGTCATTTTATGTTTTTTTGTGAAGTTTTGTAATAGACTATTAGTAGTATGTTTTCAATTCGTATGGGTCGTGTCCCAAATATTATCGTGTCTTAAGATGATGAATCGAGACTTAGTGTTTTCCTATTTCTACTTATATGAAAGAGTTTAAAGACTTCTATATTGTTTTACAACAAGTTTTAATTCCGCACTACTTTTCGTTATGTATATGCGATGAATGATACGAGAGGCTTGTATGAGACCTCCGAGAGGTTGAATACGCCGGTCACAATCCAAGATTGCATCCTATCGTCTAGGGTGTGGTTTTGGGATGTGACAAGCTTGGTATCAGAGCATAGGTTGATGAAAGTAGTCTTAGGTATCAAAAAGTCTTGAAAAGTCACGTCTAGTAGAGTCTTGACCATCGGTGTGAGTCGCGACACATCTATGGGCGAGAGGCTATTGGACGATAGTGTTTCCCTTCATTTATACTCCTATGTTCGTGCGGTAGAGTTATGTAATGAGTATCCTTCTAAATGAGTTTCCTTGTGTTTCTAGGAGATGAATACTAGAAGGATGGCCGCTAGAAGGATGGAAGAGGAAAGGGTTGATGAGGAAGTTCCTCCTAATGTTGAGCAAGTTGAGCAAGTGCTTCATAATGGGCAAGGTGCTCAAGGTGCTCAAGTGCCTCCTCAAGGTGATCATGCTCCTAATGTGGGAGGAGGTAATGAGGTGCCGGAGTTGACTAATCGGGAGATTAGGGAGGCTTTGCTTGCTTTAACCCGAGCCGTAACTACTCAAGTTAACTTGAACATGGTGCCTAGGGTTGTGTAGAGCACTGGGTCATCTAGGTTGATAGACTTAGTAAGGGAAGAATGTTATGCAGCTATGCTACATGATAATGTGACCTTAGCTAGACACATGATGTATGCACAATCATTTGAAGAATCTAATCTTAGGAGGATGTCATGTAACTTTAAGAGGAGTGTTGCTAGCAAGTGCAACCTAAATCCAAGAAGAGGGCTCAAACTCAAGATGGACCTAGTGTTTCTAAGGAGAAGTTTGAGAAAGGAGGTGGTTCTAGCAATGGCAAACCTACATGTGCCACTTGTGGTAAGAGACTTTATGGTGAGTGTCGAGCGGGTACCGGATTTGTTTTGGATGTGGAAAAGATGGGCACAAAGTGAGAGATTGTCCAAACATTGTGTCTAGGAAGGAGGGTAAGAAAGTTGCTCCTAGTCCAAAGGAAGATGCTCCAACTAAGAGGCATTTCTATGCACTCCGTACTAGAGGTTACAAGCCGGATGAGAAGTGATGATGACATTGGTAATTCCTTGTTTTTCTTGTTTTAGTATGACTTCTTTCTAAGTGGGGGAGTATGGTTAGAATTATGCTAGAAGTGTTGCATGTGCATGATGTTTAGGAGTTTGGTTGAAATTGAATTTCATTAACTTCTTTGCATTGTGTGTTTTATTGAGATTTGAGCATGTTGTAAGAGGTGCCTATATGATGTTACTTTGCATATTAGCATGTTGATATCATGAATTGCCAAAAAGTTGCATTTTTTGAGAAATTGGTAAAAAAAATCACTGTAGAATGGAAGCCTGCTTACTGTTAAATTTTGGCGAAATTGACTATTTGATTCGTTGTTCTAAAATTGTTGTAATGTGGTTAGAACTGATGTGTATGAGTATTATATTGAATATAAAATGAGTTTTTGCTATTTGGAATGAAGCATGTGAGTTTTGTAGCATAAGGAGTTATAGAATTGTATTCTAGTTTCTTGTTGTGTTGTGAATCTCTTGACTATGGGAAATTAATGTTCTCTTCTTGATTGTGAGTTATATGGTTTGTTTATGTGCTGATAGTTGATTCTCTAATCTTGGAAATGTTCGGAGAGTGACAAGTGTCATTCGAGGACGAATGTTGTCCAAGTGGGGGAGAATGTAAGACCCCGAAAATGACTTAGGTTAACTATAGCCTATCATGTTGGTAATGGTGGTCTAATTTCTTTAAAATGTCTATAATATGGTATAGAGACGGTACCTAAAGTATTAGTTGTTTTGGAAGTCAAACGTCAAGGGATGACTAAGACGTTTGACGACTAAGTCACCTAAATGCTTCATATGTGGTTATATGTGTTTATATATGATTCATGAGGTTTTAAGGTCCTTAAATGTGTTATTATAGCATGTCTAGGCAGTGTGTTCAGTTTCATAAAGTTTGGAGGTCAAACGTCCAAGAACGTTCATGAAGTTCAAAAGATATGCCTTGAATCGACCTTGTGTGTCTAATCATGTTTCGTTGAGTTTCATGTGTTCGTTTTGGATGAAATTTATGTTATAGGTGTTAAACTTATATACAATCATGTTTGGGTTGGAAACGTCCGGGAAAATATCCCCAAGGACCATCCAAGGGTCCTTGAGGAAGGACCCAACTTGGTTGACAGAGCAGTCCCAGGCAGGCCCCAAACGACGGAGGCATCGACACCCAGAGGGTCCATCGACGGCCCGTCGATGGGTGTCGTCTATAGGGACTTAGAATGGGTAGCTAAGCTCCCATTCTCCAAGTCTCTGAACCCACCGACGGTTGCCAGCACGACCCGTTAGTGGGCTGATGCTCCGTCAAGGGGGTCGTCAGTGAGGCCTGTTTCCTGCGCAGTTCACTGCCAACTTAGGGGTGAATTGGTAAATTCACCCCACTTCCAAATAAGAGTTTAGGCAGTTTGTTAAGTTTTTTTGGGTATTTTAAATGATTATATAAGTGTTAAACACTTAGAATAATTCATTCTTCCAAAAACAAAACCCCAAAATCCCATAGAAATCCAAAAAACTCCATTGAAGTCAAAAATCAAGGAAGAGCTTGGTGTGACGATTTGAGTGGAGATTCTTCATCAGAGTGAAGAATTAGCTTCATTGAGGTATGGCTTTTGATCCTTGAAACTCGTTTCATCAAGGATCCCAACTTTCAAAGATGTTTTCAAAGTTTTCAAAGAGGAATTGTCCAATTTCATGATTCTACCATGGGCTCTTGCATTAAAGGTTTTCAAACGTCTATTATGGACTAGATTGATGTTGTATTGATGATTTTAGCCTAAATTACCTATGTACCCATGTAATTGATGAACCTAAGATTTTGACTAAATTATGGGTTACTTGATATTGACTTAATGTTGATGAATTCATGTGTAGTTTCTTATGGGCTTTCTATTGATGTAAGAATTGTGTTCAATTGTTATCAAATTGATATTGGATTGTTGAATCTATATTGAATTGGATTAGATTTCATTGATTTCTATAATTGTGTATTGAATTGGTGTTCATGGCCTTGGGTAAGGGTCTTGTGTCATCAAATTGAGTAAGTTGACTTGAATTGAAGTGTTGATGATGGAGTGGAGGGCCCCAATTCCTTTATTTTGATGTTATTTATACTTTGATTCTATTATGATTGGTTTGGTCCACCTTTGGTGGCGGTGTTATGTGAAGGTAGGCTATATGTGTTAAAATGGAAGTATGTTGTGTCTTGTTTAGGTAGACTTGTGTCCCTTACTTGATGCTTATGTGAATATGTGATGTCTTGACTTAGGAACCTAAAGGGTCTTAGTCTTGTATAAATGAATATAGGTGAGACCTTTAATGATAAGAAGGTTATTTATGTTGAACCTTGAACCTAGTGGTAAGGTTATAAATCGTGAAGTAGTTAGACGTAATGGTATCCTTCATGTCATGAGTGATGGACTTAAGGTTGATTGGCTGGAACGACATCATATAATACCTTATGAAAGTCGCGATAAGCTTCTTGTCGCCATAGTGAGATATGCCCTAGTGGACCTTGCTTTGGTACGGTGAATGTAATTGGGCCATGAACTAGATATGGGACCCATTTATATGAACCTTAATGTGAATTGATCTATGAGAACTAAGGCTAGCACCGAGTGAGTATGAGCAAGGTGGAAGTGGTTCTAGTTAAGAAATAGACTAGAATGCTTAGTACGCACTTCATATTCCTTAACCATGTGCCTACATGGGATCTTTATTTTCTACCATTGGCAAGTAGAACACCTCATCGAAGTAGGATAGAACTTCGGATTCCATGCTTTGCTACCATGGTCTATGTCGATTATTGCCCATTCCCATCATATGGAATACCTATTAGCATTAGAGAAGTTTATGAGGTTTAAGTGGTGGTATGGGACGCTACTTAGACATTGCACAATAGACTTTGATGGTGTTATTTGGAGTTTCTAGGTCTTGTCTTAGACCATTACTTGAATGTCCTTATGTATTGTATGAGTCTCTTAATGAATTAATGAATTAATGACCTAATGAACTAATGCTTACGTTATGGAGTATGTAAGTGAATAAGTACCTAATCTAGAGTGGCTTATGGATTCTTTAGTTAAATTGTGAAGAGGGCATAAAGGATGATCTCTTCATAGATTATCTATGGAAGTCTTGAGGATGACTCTAGTTAGGGAAGAGGTTTGGTGTTGTTGACATGATCTAAGACTTAGGTAGTCTTAAGGACTATTTAGGTAATCTCGAAGAGGTCAATCATGGACGTTATCTTCTTGATTTACTTAAGTAGGTCCTGTGATAGCCTTTGGAAGGAGAGTGTCCAATTATCTATGTGTTGGTGTGCCTAGTGAGAATGATTCTATTCTAGGGAGTCTATTGGATCTGTTGAGTGTGTGTGTAAGGTATTGTATGGGTGGTTGCTTCACAACTCACTCAAGTGAGACTTAGAGTCACCTTTGGTAGAAGAATCTTACCTTGATGTTTAAGATGCTTTGTAAGTGTGTATGTGTCTCATTATGAGCAATCTTAAGGGTCGTTTAGGCACATCTAGAGAGAATGTATGGGCGGTCTCTCTTTGTGTGACTTAAGTGAATCTTAGGATGACCTTAAGTGAGGAAATTACATGCTAGAAGAAGTTAAAAGGAGAAGTGAAAGTATTTCACTGTAACAATAAATAATTCACTATACAGTGAATATAGTTCACTGTAAGGTGTTCTTAGAAATTTATATTTTTGGTTTAATGTTATCTTATGTGTTTCTATGTTGATACTTGATGTTGTTATGATTAAAATATGATTTATAAAATGAAAAGATGCATATTTCCAATAAAGTCCGTTTCCATGATTTTTATGCATAATGACATACTTAGTACATGTGGTTGTACTAATTCCATGCTTTATTTTCTATCTATAGTTCTTAATAGGTGAAGATCTTTGGAATGAAGACTTGGACAAGGAGATCTTTCAAGAGAAGTTGAAGTATGTCCTCATTTGACTCGAGGGCATATATGTTATTTTATGTTTCTTTTGTGAAGTTTTGTAATAGACTATTAGTAGTATGTTTTCAATTTGTATGGTCCGTGTCCCAAGTATTATCGTGTCTTAAGATGATGAATCGAGACTTAGTGTTTTCCTATTTCTACTTATATGAAAGAGTTTAAAGACTTCTATATTGTTTTACAAAAAATTTTAATTCCGCACTACTTTTCGTTATGTTTATGCGATGAATGATATGAGAGGCTTGTATGAGACCTCCGAGAGGTTGAATACGCCGATCACAATCCAAGATTGCATCCTATCGTCTAGGGTGTGGTTTTGGGATGTGACAAGCTTGGCATCAGAGCATAGGTTGATGAAAGTAGTCTTAGGTATCAAAAAGTCTTGAAAAGTCACGTCTAGTAGAGTCTTGACCATCGGTGTGAGTCGCGACACATCTATGGGCGAGAGGCTATAGGACGATAGTATTTCCCTTCATTTCTACTCCTATGTTCGTGCGGTAGAGTTATGTTATGAGTATCCTTCTAAATGAGTTTCTCAATAGGTGTAACACATAGTGTGGGATGGTTTCATGTTGGAAAAGTCAGGGTACGACTCCCCGAGGATCAACTAAGGGCCCTCGAGGAGGACCCTTGAGACAGTAGGCCACGACAGACCCAATGACGGGGCCTCACAGGCGCGACGGGGCGTCGAGGCCACCGTCGTGCCAGCCTTAGCTGCTGGGAAGAAAGCATCCGCCTGCACAGTCTTTGACCAACGTGACGTACGTGCAGGACGGAGGGGGGCCTGTCCGTCACGCCCACGACGGCTCGTCGTCGTGGAGTCGTTGTGGAGGGCCTGTTGTGTTTTCAGGGATTTAAGTTTTAGTTAATTATTTTATTAAGTGTCTTAGGGGTAATTAGGGGATTAAGGGAAGACTAATTAAGTGACTTAAGACCCAACTATAAATACCCCAACCTTCATTAACCTAATCACAATTCTCCAAACAAAACTCTCTTCCTTCTCTCTACTTTCTCTCTCTATTGGAAGACTCCATTGGAGAATAGCTTGGGAAGATCATTGGGGACTTGTTTTAGCATGAAATCACCATCAAAACGTCATCAAACCTTAAGGTATAGGATCTAATTCACCTTTGAGACTTCTTTCCTCAAAGGGCTCCTTTAAAGATTTTCTAAAAAGTTGAGTTTCATATGGGTTTCATCCAATTTCGAATTTGAGTATATGAATTGAGTTGTTTAGGTATTATTTGAGTTATAATGAATAGATTATCATGTACTGCAACTTGATTATGATGAATTGATGTAGTTTGATCTAGATTGTGGGTGATGACCCCTAACCCTTAACCCTAGGTATCAGATTGATATGAATTTTGGGTTGGATTGAAGTAATTGATCTAGTTCTTGTTTAAATCATCTTTAATGATTGTTATTGCATCGATCATGAATCTATTGTGGTGAATTGAAGTTCTTCTTGCCTATTTCTTGAGTATCGAATCTAGGGTAAGAAGATAGACTTTTATATTATGTTACCAAGCTTTGATGTAGTATTGCATTATGGTATAGTGCTTCTCTTAAATTAGTTCTTATGTTGACTATTGAATTACATTGATGTGATGACCCAAATTGGGTTAGTCTATGGGTTGATGGTAAGGCCCTTTTATTGGGGAACTATGGAGAAGTATTGGTAAGTATTCATTATCCGAATCCTTGCTTCAAATGGTGATTAATTGTCATCAAGTGATAATGTGTGTTGAAGTATACCTTGCTTAAGGTGATAGGTTGGTATGTAGATTGAATTGAAATGTTTAGGTTGGTTGTAAGGCTGCCTAAGAATACATGATATAGGGAAGTTGTTATGTAAAGATGTCCTCATCTCCCTGGGAAACAATCTCTCCAGGAAGGCTGTCTTAAACAGCTCCCAAGTGACCGGAACTCCGCCCAAAGCTCGGCTATCCTGCCACATCTTGCACCAAGTCTGTGCAACATCCTTGAGCTGATAGGAAGCCAGCTTATCCTTCTCAATATTTGTGGCCCCCATAGCAACCATAATCTTATGCACCTCATCCACAAACTCCTGGGGGTCCTCTGAAGTCTTAGACCCTCTGAAAATAGGAGGATTCATCCTCGTGAAGTCTCTCAACCTGTCAGCCATGCTACGAACCGGTGGGTTCTCCCTCTGAACATCCTGCCAGTTGACCTAGGCAGTCATAGCCTAGGCCTGCATAGTGATGGCCTGTGCCATCTGGGCCAGAGATGCCCGCACCTCTGCATAAGTCAACCCAGCTGGGTTAACCGGCATAGCCACTCCTTCAGCTGGAGACTGGGGTGGAACCTAATTGCCCCCAATAGCTGCACCTCCTCTCCTCTGACCAATGGTTCTCCTAGTATTAATTCTCTGAAAACAACAAAGATTGATGTTAGAGACAGTCATAACACCAAGAAATTATACATTAGGAAAATCACAATAAGATCAGAAGAAGGTAAATTTTCCTACGCATCATGCAGTCTCTAATTCAGGATAGTGGTGCATTTCACTACCATGACTTAGAAACTACTCAATGTGGTTGATGCCCCATATTGGTATCAGAGCTATACAGAGATATACAGATACTAAGATAAATCAATATAATCAGCTATGGAGAACGAATCTAACAAGAAGGTATGTTTAATTTTGCAAATGAGTAGCTAAATTAAAGTTATTCCTGATAATCTTTACTAGATTATAAGTGTTTATTATGCCATAATAATGTTATAATAGTCATCTCTTAGAAGGTTTGCTATGGAAAAATATCTTGAAAATTGGAAAACCCAGACTATGCCGTCCTAAGGTGGAAACCGGTAGGCGAGGAATGCCGTTAAGGGGAGTACACGGTGTTGAGGCGCTGTTAGGGATATCTGATAGAAAGAGAAAAACCATAGTAATGACTAGATGAGATGGATATTATACTGTTATTATAGTTTAATAATTGCATATAAACTATGAAAAGGTTAAAAGGAATAATGTTTTTAGTGAAAATAAAATCAAAATTTGATATAACTATGCCTACATATTTGTTAGATAGAGATAATGATTATATGATATTATTGTTTTATATATTGACTGGTCTTAATGCTGATATACGAAGAGAAATATATGATATATTAGTAATGAATGAAATAATTGAAGAAATGAATATAGGATGGAATGAGCTATTTATAGGAAATGAAGAATTAAATGATTTAGAATATTTATTTGATGATTTAGAACTATATAGAGATCAATGATAAGTTATAAATACTAATGAAATTTATACAAACACATTTAAATAGTATAAGAAATAGAGCATGGAAACATAAGAAAGCGATATATAATATGAATAAATTAATTTCTGAAATAGAAAAAATAAATTTATATACAAATTATCAGTATAATTATATAATAAATGACATAAAATTAGGAATAAACCAAGAAAAATTTGAATATAAAAATGCAATAAAAATTTTAAAAAATCATGTACTATATACTGCCTAAGATAATAAAAATATGAATAAAGAAGAATATGCAGTAGAAGAAAAAATATTTGAAAATCCAGAAGGATTAACGATAAAAATAGTATTTTCAAACTTAGGAAGAAGATATAAGAAAATAGGAGATAAAATGTATTTAATGCTAGAAAAAGAAACAGCAAAACTAGAAGATAGTTTAACAGCTATGATAAGAATAATAAAAGAAAATGAAGACATAGATAGATCTAATGAAATTAAAAGAATAGAAATACAAGCTAAACAAGAAATTCAAAAAATTGAACAAATAAAAAATAATAGAATTAGTGAATTAGAAAATGAATTAAATCAATTAAAATTATTATATGAAACAAAACAAAAAGAGAAACAATTAGCTAAAGAAAAAGAACAAGAAGAAAAAGAACAAGAAAAAACATTAGAAATTGAAATAAATAAAATGAAAAAACTTTTAAATGAAAATGAGAATCTAGAAAATATAGAAGTAAATAATATAGAAGACAATAATGAATTAGAAGAAAGAAATTCAGAAATAAGTGATATAAGTGAAACATATACAGAAATATTAGAAAAAATAGAAACAACAGAAAAATTAAAACATTTAGAAATAAATACAAGTAATATGAATAAACCAGGAACATCTAAAGAACAAAGTAAAAGTCCTAGACATAATCCTAGAACATCAATACCAACATATTATACGAAAAATTATGAAAGTTCAGATAGAATAGAAGCTATATGGAATA
This sequence comes from Solanum lycopersicoides, assembly GCA_022817965.1. Classification (NCBI taxonomy): domain Eukaryota; kingdom Viridiplantae; phylum Streptophyta; class Magnoliopsida; order Solanales; family Solanaceae; genus Solanum; species Solanum lycopersicoides. The sequence goes on from JAJJBR010002469.1 coordinate 15,652, forward strand.
GTAGATTAAATAAAGAATGGTTACCTACAAATATAACAGAAACAATAATTTTTTAAATCTAGATTGTGTAAAAGATGAAAACAGCGTAATCCAGTTATGGATAGGAAATTTATCAAAACAATTAGTAGATAATAAAATAACAATAAGAGAAACCCCAAAATATATAGAAAGAACATTAATAGGAGTAACAAAATTATGGATAGAAAATTTAACAGAAGAAGGAAAACAAGCACTTAGAAGTGATAAAAAAGTAGATGGATCAACAACAACATCTAATATAGACATATTAGAAAAATATGAGTTAGCAATAAGAAATGAATTTGGAAGTATGACTACAGATATAAAAGAACAAAATAAAGAACAATTGATAAATAAGCAGTTAATGTCAAAATTAGCAATATGTGATATGTGTTATTTAGAAGAATATACATGTGCATTTAAAGATTTTTATTATAAATCAAAATATACTACAGAAGAAGCTAAAGAAATTAGAAAACAGTATTTTATAAAATTACCAGAACCATTTAGTACACAAATAATAAAAGATTGGAATAAAGATGAAATGACAGATACGTTAGGATCTAGAATAACATATTTAAAACATTGGTTTATAAAACTATGTGAAGATCAAAAAGAAAAATATAAAATGGAAAAAGTATTAATTAAAAATCTAAAATGTTGTAAAAACAAAGTAGCACCTCAATTTGGATGTAATGAAAAATATTACAGAAAACCTAGAAAGAATAAGAAATATAGGAAAACCCTTAAGAAATATAAATATAAAAACCCAAGGAAAAGAAATTATGTAAAAAATGATAAAGAAAGAGTAAGATTTAAAAGAAAAAAGAAATTATCCGATTGTACCTGTTACAATTGTGGTAAGTTAGGACATTTAGCTAGAGATTGTAAATTACCAAAAGATATTAAAAATAAACGAATTGCAGAAATAATTATTGAACAAGAACAATATATGCAAATAGATTATATAGATTATGAGTTAAGTGATAATGATAGTATCTATGAAATTTCAGATATAGAAGAATCTGAAAATGATAATTTAAGTATAGAATCAGATAACGAAAGTATCGAATATAATGACTGAAACTGAAATAAAATTAATATCAAAAGAAAAATATCAAGATGAAGATTTTGAAGAACAAAAGATAATATTTGATAATAAAATATTTCAACAAATTAGAAATAAAGAATTAGATTTAAGTGTACAAAAAATACTAAAAATACCTCTAATTAACAATTGGTTTAAGAAAAGTAATGAAGAATATTACGTAGTTAGTCAAAAAGAACATATTATTGATTGTAAATATACAAAAGGAAAAGCACAAATACCTATACTAAATAAAAGAGTATTAAATCAAGAAATACAACAAATAAAAACAAAAGTACCTATTAAATATGTACATTTAGGAGCAACAGAAATATTAATAAAAGCATGTTTTAGAGAAGGAATAGATACACCAATAGAAATATATTTAGCAGATGATAGAATTATACAACCTATAGAAAAAAGTGTAATAAGTGCTATAAAAGGAAATTTAATATACCAAAAATTTAAATTTATAATAAGCGCAAATTATTCAATAGCTTTAACAGATAAAAATATAGATAAATCCTTAGTGTTATATTGGAAGTTATCAGGAATAGAATTAGCACCTGGAAGTAAGATATTTACAGTAAGATGTAAAAATTTATATATCTTAACTACTAAACATAAAATAATAGCAGAAAATAAAATCAATAGGATTAAGATAGAAAATCCTTTTGAACAAGTTATTTCAATAATAGATAGAAATGATTATAGTTACAAAGATATTGACTTAGAAGAAGATTTACAAATAGTAAAAGATAGAATAAATACTCCAAGTATACTGAGTAGAAGTACATCATCAAAAGCTAGTACCTCAAAAAGAAAATATGAATTAACAGAAAACAACTATTATTATATTACAGGAATAATAAATGATAAAAAATACAAAATATTATTAAATACAGGACAGGAAAATAATTATATAAATAAAGAACTCGTATTAGAAGAAGAAATTATGAGAACAGGACAAGAATGCCCTGAATTACCTAGTGAAATAATATTATATGAAGAAACAGTAGAAAAAGAAGTAATTATAGGAGGAATCCTATTAACAATACAATTTAAAATAAATAATGAAGAACAAATTATAACCTTAGGAATAAACTGGTTAGACCAATTTATACCTTATAAAATTGAAGAAAACAAAATAATATTAACATGTCAAAATAAGAAAATAATAATACCAAGAACGTAATAAATAATGAAAATATACATTCTTGCTAAGATAATAGTAGAAGGATACTATAATAGATATTATACACCTATGATAGATACAGGATCAGAAGCAAATATATGTAAATATAATTGTTTACCAGAAGATAAATGGGAAAAATTAACTACACCTTTAGTAGTAACAGGATTTAATAATGAAAGTAGTATAATTACACATAAAGCTAAAAATATACAAATACAGATTTGGGATAAAACACTAAAAATAGATGAAATGTATAATTATGAATTTCCAAATAAAGATATGTTATTAGGAATGCCTTTTTTAGAGAAGTTATACCCTCATATAATAACAAAAACCCATTGGTGGTTTACTACACCTTGTGGATATAAAATAAGAGCTAAACGAGTAAACAATAAACAAAGAAAAATAACAGAATGGATAAAAGGTAATGAGAAAATAAATCAAAAATTAGAAAATATAAGTTCAAAAGAAATAAATAAACTAGAAATAATAATTTTTACGATAGATAAATTAAAAATTATAAATGAACAATTAGAAAGTTTATACAATGAAAAACCATTAGCAGGATGGGAAAAACATAAAACTAAAGTAAAAATAGAATTAATAGATGAGAATAGCATAATAACTCAAAAACCATTAAAATATAATTTTGATGATTTAAATGAATTTAAAATACATATTGATGAATTGTTGGAAAACAAATATATTCAAGAAACTAATAGTAAACATACAAGTCCAGCATTTATAGTAAATAATCATAGTGAACAAAAAAGAGGTAAAAGTAGAATGGTAATAGATTATAGAAATCTAAATGCTAAAACCAAAACATATAATTACCCTATACCAAACAAAATACTAAAAATAAGACAAATACAAGGATTTAATTATTTTAGTAAATTTGACTGTAAATCAGGATTTTACCATTTAAAGTTAGAAGAAGAATCTAAACATTTAACAGCATTCACAGTACCGCAAGGATACTATGAGTGGAATGTACTACCCTTTGGATATAAGAATGCACCAGGTAGATATCAACATTTTATGGATAGTTATTTTAACCAATTAGAAAACTGTATAGTATATATAGATGATATACTATTATATTCAAGAACACAAGAAGAACATGTTAAATTATTAGAAAAATTTATACATATAGTAAAAATTTCAGGAATTAGTTTAAGTAAAACTAAAGCAGAAATTATGAAATCACAGATAGATTTTTTAGGAATCCAGATAGATAAAAATGGTATAAAAATGCAAATACATATAGTCCAGAAAATATTAAATTCAGAAGAAAACATTGATACAAAAAAGAAATTACAATCCTTTTTAGGATTAGTAAATCAAGTAAGAGACTATATACCTAAGTTAGCAGAATATTTAAAACCATTACAAAGAAATTAAGAAAAGATATAGAATATCATTTTGATAGTAAAGACAAAGGATATATAAAAAAATAAAGAATTTATGTAAAAAATTACCTAAATTAACTTTCCTGATGAAAATAAGAATTTAGTTATATTGTAGAAACGGATGCTAGTGATCATAGTTATGGAGGAGTTCTAAAATATAAATATGAAAATGACAAAATAGAATATCATTGTAGATATTATTCAGGATCATATACTGAACCACAAATAAAATGGGAAATTAATCGTAAAGAATTATTTGCATTATATAAATGTTTATTGTCATTTGAACCATATATTGTTTATAACAAATTCATTGTTAGAACAGATAATACTCAAGTTAAATGGTGGATAACAAGAAAATTAGATGATTCAGTAACAACAAAAGAAATAAGAAGATTGGTATTGAATATACTAAATTTTACATTTACAATTGAAGTTATTACAACTAACAAGAATATGATTGCAGATTACCTATCAAGACAAAGGTACTCAAACTGAGAAAGATATAATGGAAGAAATACTCAAATCTATTACTACACTTTGTAATAAAGTGGATAGTATGGATATTGAAATACAAAAGCTTAAGATTAATGAAGTTAATCTGAAATCTAAAGCTAAAGATAGTAGTCAGCAGCACGACTATAAACATGCGGAGCTATGTCGATCGGAAGACAATAAAATTCCAGAACTAGAAGGAGACGTTGGGAAACTCCAAAAACCCATAATACTGTTTGTTTAAATACAGCTGCAGGTACAAGTAGACGAGTTAATGAAAAGCCAAAAATATAAACCTGAACCAATTATTTGTTAAACCATTCATCCAAAATACTCAAAAACAAATACCTATAGAACCACAACCTCTACCTATGCAGTTAGTATACAAAGTGACAAGAAAAGATACAATTACATTACCCAATCATATATGAAAACATATATAGAATTCAAACCTTTTGAATCTAAATCCTAGATCTACACAAACCAAACATACCAATGAAGACTACATAACCCAAAAGTTACAAGGTTACAATAGACTTATAGCACAACCAAAAACTGTGCTAATTTAGTCAAAACATGTTATAGTTATGGATTACTAATACCGTATATACCTATGATGGCGAAGAATTAAGTGGAATACCAGAATTATACAAAGCCTTCGTCATATACAAAAGATAACTAAAGGCAATTTATTTTATATAAAGTTTTATACAGCACCAGCGGAAATATTATATGAAGAAATTAAGGCACCTATCCAGTTATAAAGATGGGATTAACTAAAGAAATGATAATACCAGAAGATATTGAAAGGCAAGCTGAAATATCAAAGATAGAAATACCAAATTTTTATTCAAATAAGAATAATTGGTATATCAACCATTATACAAGAACTAGCTAACAATTATTTAAACGCAATGCTATTTGGAGCTATTATGCAAGAGATCAAGTTATGATATCTCCAATTGTCGAGGAATTACGAAAATCAGATATGGATGAAGTTCAGCGATGGATTTTATCTCTATTAAAACCTGAAGAACAACCTACTACAAGAGCTTTGAAGAGACAATTTATCTCAGATGATTTATTGACTAGATATTGTAAGTTAATTGCGAACAAATACCCTGATCATCAGTGTTCAAAATGTAACGGAGAAGATAATATCATCCCTTCTGTTGATTTAGAGTGAAATGCAGACAATGAAGAAGATAATGACAAATAGATAGAAGATTGAGATAATGAGAGATAGTCAAAAGTTATGAAAAGTATGATTGGCCATTATTGTAAAGTATTTTGTCTTTTATTAAAGTTTGTCGGCCATATGTAAAAAAGTCAGGCCACTAGTATAAAGTAAAGTATTTTAACGTTTGTGTCGGCCAAACGTTTTTAGGCCAAGTGTAAA
>JAJJBR010002469.1:22257-70392 GCA_022817965.1 Solanum lycopersicoides
AACCCGAACTCTAACGTTAACCCTAACCTAACTCTAAAAAATAAACCCAAAACCTAAGCCCAAAATACCAAAACCCAAACATTAAATACTAATCAATTGATTTTAAACCTCAAATGTTAAACCCTGAACCATATTTAAAAAACCTACACCCTAACCCTAAAACCCTAAGTCCAAAAAAATCCTAAGTAAAAAGTACGAAAACCTAGACATTAAACACTAAACCATAGATTTTAAACCTCAAATCTAAATCACATAGCCTAAAACCTAAAAAACCTAAACAATAACCCTAACCCTAACCTAAACCCTAACCTTAGCCCTAACCCTAAACCCTAAATCCTAAACTCAAAGTCCAAAATACCAAAACCCTAACATTGAACACTAAACCATATATATTTTAACTCAAATCCTTAACCCAAACCCTAAAATATAAAAAAAAACTAAACACTAACCCTAACCCTAACCTTAACCCTAACCCTAACCATTAACCTAAAACCCCAAGCCCAAAATACCAAACCCAAATATTAATAAGTAAACCATACATTTTATACCAAAAAACCTAAACCCCAAAACCTAAAATCTAAAAAAAAACTAAACCCTAACCCTAACCCTATACTTAACCTTAACCCTAAACCCAATGCCCAAAATACCAAAACCCTAACATTAAACACTTAACGATAGATATTACAAATAAAATAACCCAAAACCCTAAAACATAAAAAACAAACTAAAGCCTAACCCTAACCCTAAAATTAACCCTAACACTAACCCTACCATAAACACTAAACCCAAAGCCCAAAATATAAAAACCCAAATATTAAACTATAAGACCCCGAAAATGACTTAGGTTAACTAGATCCTAGCATGTTGTTAATGGTGGTCTAAGGTCTTTAAAATGTATATAATATGGTATATAGGAAGTAGCTAAAGTATTAGGTGTTTTGGAAGTCAAACGTCAAAGGATGACTAAGACGTTCGACGACTAAGTCACCTAAATGCTTCATATGTGGTTTTATGTGTTTATGTATGATTCATGAGGTTATAAGGTAATTAAATGAGTTATTATAGCATTTATAGTCAGTGTGTTGAGTTTCGTCAAGTTTGGAGGTCAAACGTTCAAGAACGTTCATGAAGTTCGAAAGATATGCCTTGAATCGACCTTGTGTGTCTAAGCATGTTTCGTTGAGTTTTATGTGTTCGTTTTGGATGAAATTTATGTGAGAGCTGTTAAACTTATAGAATATAATGTTTGGGTTAGAAACGTCCGGTAAATTATCCCCAAGGACCATCCAAGTGTCCTTGAGGAAGGACACAACTTCGTTGACAAAGCAGTCCCACGCACGCCCCAAACGATGGAGGCATCGACGCCCAGAGGGTCTATCGACGCCCCGTCGATGGGTGTCGTCTGTAGGGAGTTAGCCTGGGGATCTAATCTCCCATTCTCCAAGTCTATGAACCCACCGACGATTGCCAGCACGGCCCGTCAGTGGGCTGACGCTCCGTCAAGGGGGTCATCATTAAGGCATGTTTCCTGCGCAGTTCACTGCCAACTTAGGGGTGAATTGGTAAATTCACCCCACTTTAAAATAAGAGTTTAGGCGGTTTTTAAGGGTCTTTTGGGTATTTTAAATGAGTATATAAGTGTTAAACACTTAGAATAATTTATTCTTCCAAAAACAAAACCCCAAAATCCCTTAGAAATCCCAAAGACTCCATTAAAGTCAAAAATCAAGAAAGAGCTTGGTGTGACGTTTTGAGTGGAGATTCTTCATCAAAGTGATTAATTAGCTTCATTGAGGTATGGCTTTGATACTTTAAACTCATTTCATCAAGGAGCCCAACTTTCAAAGCTGTTTTCAAAGTTTTCAAAGAGGAATTGTCCAATTTCATGATTCTACCATGGGTTCTTGTATTAAAGGTTTTCAAACGTCTATTATGGACTAGATTGATGTTGTATTGATGATTTTAGAAAAAATTACCTATGAACCCATGAAATTGATGAACCTAAGATTATGACTAAATTATGGGTTACTTGATATTGGCTTAATGTTGATGAATTCATGTGTAGTTTCTTATGGGCTTTCTATTGATGTAAGAATTGTGTTCAATTGTTATAAAATTTATATTGGATTGTTGAATCTATACTGAATTGGGTTAGATTTCATTGATTTCTATAATTGTATATTGAATTGGTGATCATCGCCTTGGGTAAGGGTCTTGTGTCATCAAATTGAGTAAGTTGACTTGAATTGAAGTGTTGATGATGGAGTGGAGGTATGATGCCCCATTTCCTTTATTTTGTTGTTATTTATGCTTCGATTCTATTATGATTGGTTTGGTCCACCTTTGGTGGCGGTGCTATGTGAATTGACGTGGCCTTGTCGCCGTTACTTTCTAGTATATTGATGATCATGTCCTTGTCGGCACTACTTGAACTTATATGGCTATTTGTGTAGTTTTATTTGATGATGTATAATCATATCTATCTATATGTGGAAGTATGTGCTAGACTATTGCTACTATCTAGTTAATCATGTTATGCTTTGACTATGTGTTAAGTGTGTAGTCTTAGAGTTGATACATGGTTATTCGTAAATTGGTTAGATCAGTCTAAAATGATTATATTGATAATGTTAAGGTAATGAATAGGTTGACTAAATAAGGTTAAGGGTCATTCCTAAGAGTCTAAAGGAAGGTAGGCTATATGTGTTAAAATGGAAGTATGTTGTGTCTTGTTTAGGTAGACTTGTGTCCCTTACTTGATGCTTATGTGAATATGTGATTTCTTGAATTAGGAACCTAAAATGTCTTAGTCTTTTATAAATGAATATAGGTGATACCTTTAATGATAAGAAGGTCATTTATGTGGAACCTTGAACCTAGTGGTAAGGTTATAAATCGTGAAGTAGTTAGCCGTAATGGTATCCTTCAGGTCATAAGTGATGGACTTAAGGTTGATTGGCTGGAACGGCATCATATCATACCTTATGAAAGTCGCGATGAGCTTCTTGTCGCCATAGTGAGATATGCCCTAGTGGACCTTGCTTTGGTAGGGTGAATGTAATTGGGTCATGAACTAGATATGGGACCCATTTATATGAACCTTAATGTGAATTGATCTATGAGAACTAAGGCTAGCACCGAGTGAGTATGAGCAAGGGGGAAGTGGTTCTAGTTAAGAAAGAGACTAGAATGCTTAGTACGCCCTTCATATTCCTTTACCATTTGCCTACATGGGATCTTTATGTTCTACCATTGGCAAGTAGATCGCCTCATCGAAGTAGGATAGAACTTCGGATTCCATGCTTTGCTACCATGGTCTATGTCGGTTATTGCCTATTCTCATCATATGGAATACATATTAGCATTAGAGAAGTTTATGAGGTTTAAGTGGTTGTATGGGACGCTACTTAGACATTGCACAATAGACTTTGATGGTGTTATTTGGAGTTCCTAGGTCTTGTCTAAGACCATTACTTGAATGTCCTTATGTATTGTATGAGTCTCTTAATGCATTAATGGATTAATGACCTAATAAACTAATGGCTTATGATATGGAGTATGTAAGTGAATAAGTACCTAATCTAGAGTGGCTTATGGATTCTTTAGTTAAATTGTGAAGAGGGCATAAAGGATGATCTCTTCATAGCTTATCTATGGAAGTATTCAGGATGACTCTAGTTAGGGAAGAGGTTTGGTGTTGTTGACATGATCTAAGCCTTAGGAAGTCTTAAGGACTATTTAGGTAATCTCGAAGAGGTCAATCATGGACGTTATATTCTTGATTTACTTAAGTAGGTCCTGTGATAGCCTTTGGAAGGAGAGTGTCCTATCATCTATGTGTTGGTGTGCTTAGTGAGAATGATTCTATTCTAGGGAGTCTATTGGATCTCTTGAGTGTGTGTGTAAGGGATTGTATGGGTGGTTGCTTCACAACTCACTCAAGTGAGACTTAGAGTCACCTTTGGTAGAAGAATCTTACCTTGATGTTTAAGATGCTTTGTAAGTGTGTATGTGTCTCATTATGAGCAATCTTAAGGGTCGTTTAGGCACATCTAGAGAGTATGTATGGGCGGTCTCTCTTTGTGTGACTTAAGTGAATCTTAGGATGACTTTAAGTGAGAAAATTACATGCTAGAAGTAGTTAAAAGGAGAAGTGAAAGTATTTAACTGTAACAATGAATAATTCATTATACAGTGAATATAGTTCACTGTAAGGTGTTCTTAGAAATTGATATTTTTTGTTTAATGTTATCTTATGCGTTTCTATATTGATACTTGATGTTGTTATGATTAAAATATGATTTATAAAATGAAAAGATGCATATTTCCAATAAAGTCCGTTTCCATGATTTTTATGCATAATGACATACTTAGTACATGTGGTTGTACTAATTCCATGCTTTATTTTCTATCTATAGTTCTTAATAGGTGAAGAGCTTTGGAATGAAGACTTGGACAAGGAGATCGTTCAAGAGAAGTTGAAGTATGTCCTCATTTGACTCGAGGGCATATATGTCATTTTATGTTTCTTTTGTGAAGTTTTGTAATAGACTATTAGTAGTATGTTTTCAATTCGTATGGGTCGTGTCCCAAATATTATCGTGTCTTAAGATGATGAATCGAGACTTAGTGTTTTCCTATTTCTACTTATATGAAAGAGTTTAAAGACTTCTATATTGTTTTACAACAAGTTTTAATTCCGCACTACTTTTCGTTATGTATATGCGATGAATGATACGAGAGGCTTGTATGAGACCTCCGAGAGGTTGAATACGCCGGTCACAATCCAAGATTGCATCCTATCGTCTAGGGTGTGGTTTTGGGATGTGACAAGCTTGGTATCAGAGCATAGGTTGATGAAAGTAGTCTTAGGTATCAAAAAGTCTTGAAAAGTCACGTCTAGTAGAGTCTTGACCATCGGTGTGAGTCGCGACACATCTATGGGCGAGAGGCTATTGGACGATAGTGTTTCCCTTCATTTATACTCCTATGTTCGTGCGGTAGAGTTATGTAATGAGTATCCTTCTAAATGAGTTTCCTTGTGTTTCTAGGAGATGAATACTACAAGGATGGCCGCTAGAAGGATGGAAGAGGAAAGGGTTGATGAGGAAGTTCCTCCTCATGTTGAGCAAGTTGAGCAAGTGCTTCATAATGGGCAAGGTGCTCAAGGTGCTCAAGTGCCTCCTCAAGGTGATCATGCTCCTAATGTGGGAGGAGGTAATGAGGTGCCGGAGTTGACTAATCGGGAGATTAGGGAGGCTTTGCTTGCTTTAACCCGAGCCGTAACTACTCAAGTTAACTTGAACATGGTGCCTAGGGTTGTGTAGAGCACTGGGTCATCTAGGTTGATAGACTTAGTAAGGGAAGAATGTTATGCAGCTATGCTACATGATAATGTGACCTTAGCTAGACACATGATGTATGCACAATCATTTGAAGAATCTAATCTTAGGAGGATGTCATGTAACTTTAAGAGGAGTGTTGCTAGCAAGTGCAACCTAAATCCAAGAAGAGGGCTCAAACTCAAGATGGACCTAGTGTTTCTAAGGAGAAGTTTGAGAAAGGAGGTGGTTCTAGCAATGGCAAACCTACATGTGCCACTTGTGGTAAGAGACTTTATGGTGAGTGTCGAGCGGGTACCGGATTTGTTTTGGATGTGGAAAAGATGGGCACAAAGTGAGAGATTGTCCAAACATTGTGTCTAGGAAGGAGGGTAAGAAAGTTGCTCCTAGTCCAAAGGAAGATGCTCCAACTAAGAGGCATTTCTATGCACTCCGTACTAGAGGTCACAAGCCGGATGAGAAGTGATGATGACATTGGTAATTCCTTGTTTTTCTTGTTTTAGTATGACTTCTTTCTAAGTGGGGGAGTATGGTTAGAATTATGCTAGAAGTGTTGCATGTGCATGATGTTTAGGAGTTTGGTTGAAATTGAATTTCATTAACTTCTTTGCATTGTGTGTTTTATTGAGATTTGAGCATGTTGTAAGAGGTGCCTATATGATGTTACTTTGCATATTAGCATGTTGATATCATGAATTGCCAAAAAGTTGCATTTTTTGAGAAATTGGTAAAACAAATCACTGTAGAATGGAAGCCTGCTTACTATTAAATTTTGGCGAAATTGACTATTTGATTCGTTGTTCTAAAATTGTTGTAATGTGGTTAGAACTGATGTGTATGAGTATTATATTGAATATAAAATGAGTTTTTGCTATTTGGAATGAAGCATGTGAGTTTTGTAGCATAAGGAGTTATAGAATTGTATTCTAGTTTCTTGTTGTGTTGTGAATCTCTTGACTATGGGAAATTAATGTTCTCTTCTTGATTGTGAGTTATATGGTTTGTTTATGTGCTGATAGTTGATTCTCTAATCTTGAAAATGTTCGGAGAGTGACAAGTGTCATTCGAGGACGAATGTTGTCCAAGTGGGGGAGAATGTAAGACCCCGAAAATGACTTAGGTTAACTATAGCCTATCATGTTGGTAATGGTGGTCTAATTTCTTTAAAATGTCTATAATATGGTATAGAGACGGTACCTAAAGTATTAGTTGTTTTGGAAGTCAAACGTCAAGGGATGACTAAGACGTTTGACGACTAAGTCACCTAAATGCTTCATATGTGGTTATATGTGTTTATATATGATTCATGAGGTTTTAAGGTCCTTAAATGTGTTATTATAGCATGTCTAGGCAGTGTGTTCAGTTTCATAAAGTTTGGAGGTCAAACGTCCAAGAACGTTCATGAAGTTCAAAAGATATGCCTTGAATCGACCTTGTGTGTCTAATCATGTTTCGTTGAGTTTCATGTGTTCGTTTTGGATGAAATTTATGTGATAGGTGTTAAACTTATATACAATCATGTTTGGGTTGGAAACGTCCGTGAAAATATCCCCAAGGACCATCCAAGGGTCCTTGAGGAAGGACCCAACTTGGTTGACAGAGCAGTCCCAGGCAGGCCCCAAACGACGGAGGCATCGACACCCAGAGGGTCCATCGACGACCCGTCGATGGGTGTCGTCTATAGGGACTTAGAATGGGGAGCTAATCTCCCATTCTCCAAGTCTCTGAACCCACCGACGGTTGCCAGCACGACCCGTTAGTGGGCTGATGCTCCGTCAAGGGGGTCGTCAGTGAGGCCTGTTTCCTGCGCAGTTCACTGCCAACTTAGGGGTGAATTGGTAAATTCACCCCACTTCCAAATAAGAGTTTAGGCAGTTTGTTAAGTTTTTTTGGGTATTTTAAATGATTATATAAGTGTTAAACACTTAGAATAATTCATTCTTCCAAAAACAAAACCCCAAAATCCCATAGAAATCCAAAAACTCCATTGAAGTCAAAAATCAAGGAAGAGCTTGGTGTGACGATTTGAGTGGAGATTCTTCATCAGAGTGAAGAATTAGCTTCATTGAGGTATGGCTTTTGATCCTTGAAACTCGTTTCATCAAGGATCCCAACTTTCAAAGATGTTTTCAAAGTTTTCAAAGAGGAATTGTCCAATTTCATGATTCTACCATGGGCTCTTGCATTAAAGGTTTTCAAACGTCTATTATGGACTAGATTGATGTTGTATTGATGATTTTAGCCTAAATTACCTATGTACCCATGTAATTGATGAACCTAAGATTTTGACTAAATTATGGGTTACTTGATATTGACTTAATGTTGATGAATTCATGTGTAGTTTCTTATGGGCTTTCTATTGATGTAAGAATTATGTTCAATTGTTATCAAATTGATATTGGATTGTTGAATCTATATTGAATTGGATTAGATTTCATTGATTTCTATAATTGTGTATTGAATTGGTGTTCATGGCCTTGGGTAAGGGTCTTGTGTCATCAAATTGAGTAAGTTGACTTGAATTGAAGTGTTGATGATGGAGTGGAGGGCCCCAATTCCTTTATTTTGATGTTATTTATACTTTGATTCTATTATGATTGGTTTGGTCCACCTTTGGTGGCGGTGTTATGTGAAGGTAGGCTATATGTGTTAAAATGGAAGTATGTTGTGTCTTGTTTAGGTAGACTTGTGTCCCTTACTTGATGCTTATGTGAATATGTGATGTCTTGACTTAGGAACTAAAGGGTCTTAGTCTTGTATAAATGAATATAGGTGAGACCTTTAATGATAAGAAGGTTATTTATGTTGAACCTTGAACCTAGTGGTAAGGTTATAAATCGTGAAGTAGTTAGACGTAATGGTATCCTTCATGTCATGAGTGATGGACTTAAGGTTGATTGGCTGGAACGACATCATATAATACCTTATGAAAGTCGCGATAAGCTTCTTGTCGCCATAGTGAGATATGCCCTAGTGGACCTTGCTTTGGTACGGTGAATGTAATTGGGCCATGAACTAGATATGGGACCCATTTATATGAACCTTAATGTGAATTGATCTATGAGAACTAAGGCTAGCACCGAGTGAGTATGAGCAAGGTGGAAGTGGTTCTAGTTAAGAAATAGACTAGAATGCTTAGTACGCACTTCATATTCCTTAACCATGTGCCTACATGGGATCTTTATTTTCTACCATTGGCAAGTAGAACACCTCATCGAAGTAGGATAGAACTTCGGATTCCATGCTTTGCTACCATGGTCTATGTCGATTATTGCCCATTCCTATCATATGGAATACCTATTAGCATTAGAGAAGTTTATGAGGTTTAAGTGGTGGTATGGGACGCTACTTAGACATTGCACAATAGACTTTGATGGTGTTATTTGGAGTTTCTAGGTCTTGTCTTAGACCATTACTTGAATGTCCTTATGTATTGTATGAGTCTCTTAATGAATTAATGAATTAATGACCTAATGAACTAATGCTTACGTTATGGAGTATGTAAGTGAATAAGTACCTAATCTAGAGTGGCTTATGGATTCTTTAGTTAAATTGTGAAGAGGGCATAAAGGATGATCTCTTCATAGATTATCTATGGAAGTCTTGAGGATGACTCTAGTTAGGGAAGAGGTTTGGTGTTGTTGACATGATCTAAGACTTAGGTAGTCTTAAGGACTATTTAGGTAATCTCGAAGAGGTCAATCATGGACGTTATCTTCTTGATTTACTTAAGTAGGTCCTGTGATAGCCTTTGGAAGGAGAGTGTCCTATTATCTATGTGTTGGTGTGCCTAGTGAGAATGATTCTATTCTAGGGAGTCTATTGGATCTGTTGAGTGTGTGTGTAAGGTATTGTATGGGTGGTTGCTTCACAACTCACTCAAGTGAGACTTAGAGTCACCTTTGGTAGAAGAATCTTACCTTGATGTTTAAGATGCTTTGTAAGTGTGTATGTGTCTCATTATGAGCAATCTTAAGGGTCGTTTAGGCACATCTAGAGAGCATGTATGGGCGGTCTCTCTTTGTGTGACTTAAGTGAATCTTAGGATGACCTTAAGTGAGGAAATTACATGCTAGAAGTAGTTAAAAGGAGAAGTGAAAGTATTTCACTGTAACAATAAATAATTCACTATACAGTGAATATAGTTCACTGTAAGGTGTTCTTAGAAATTTATATTTTTGGTTTAATGTTATCTTATGTGTTTCTAAGTTGATACTTGATGTTGTTAAGATTAAAATATAATTTATAAAATGAAAAGATGCATATTTCCAATAAAGTCCGTTTCCATGATTTTTATGCATAATGACATACTTAGTACATGTGGTTGTACTAATTCCATGCTTTATTTTCTATCTATAGTTCTTAATAGGTGAAGATCTTTGGAATGAAGACTTGGACAAGGAGATCTTTCAAGAGAAGTTGAAGTATGTCCTCATTTGACTCGAGGGCATATATGTTATTTTATGTTTCTTTTGTGAAGTTTTGTAATAGACTATTAGTAGTATGTTTTCAATTTGTATAGTCCGTGTCCCAAGTATTATCGTGTCTTAAGATGATGAATCGAGACTTAGTGTTTTCCTATTTCTACTTTTATGAAAGAGTTTAAAGACTTCTATATTGTTTTACAAAAATTTTTAATTCCGCACTACTTTTCGTTATGTTTATGCGATGAATGATATGAGAGGCTTGTATGAGACCTCCGAGAGGTTGAATACGCCGATCATAATCCAAGATTGCATCCTATCGTCTAGGGTGTGGTTTTGGGATGTGACAAGCTGGGCATCAGAGCATAGGTTGATGAAAGTAGTCTTAGGTATCAAAAAGTCTTGAAAAGTCACGTCTAGTAGAGTCTTGACCATCGGTGTGAGTCGCGACACATCTATGGGCGAGAGGCTATAGGACGATAGTATTTCCCTTCATTTCTACTCCTATGTTCGTGCGGTAGAGTTATGTTATGAGTATCCTTCTAAATGAGTTTCTCAATAGGTGTAACACATAGTGTGGGATGGTTTCATGTTGGAAAAGTCAGGGTACGACTCCCCGAGGATCAACTAAGGGCCCTCGAGGAGGACCCTTGAGACAGTAGGCCACGACAGACCCAATGACGGGGCCTCACAGGCGCGACGGGGCGTCGAGGCCACCGTCGTGCCAGCCTTAGCTGCTGGGAAGAAAGCATCCGCCTGCACAGTCTTTGACCAACGTGACGTACGTGCAGGACGGAGGGGGGCCTGTCCGTCACGCCCACGACGGCTCGTCGTCGTGGAGTCGTTGTGGAGGGCCTGTTGTGTTTTCAGGGATTTAAGTTTTAGTTAATTATTTTATTAAGTGTCTTAGGGGTAATTAGGGGATTAAGGGAAGACTAATTAAGTGACTTAAGACCCAACTATAAATACCCCAACCTTCATTAACCTAATCACAATTCTCCAAACAAAACTCTCTTCCTTCTCTCTACTTTCTCTCTCTATTGGAAGACTCCATTGGAGAATAGCTTGGGAAGATCATTGGGGACTTGTTTTAGCATGAAATCACCATCAAAACGTCATCAAACCTTAAGGTATAGGATCTAATTCACCTTTGAGACTTCTTTCCTCAAAGGGCTCCTTTAAAGATTTTCTAAAAAGTTGAGTTTCATATGGGTTTCATCCAATTTCGAATTTGAGTATATGAATTGAGTTGTTTAGGTATTATTTGAGTTATAATGAATAGATTATCATGTACTGCAACTTGATTATGATGAATTGATGTAGTTTGATCTAGATTGTGGGTGATGACCCCTAAACCTTAACCCTAGGTATGAGATTGATATGAATTTTGGGTTGGATTGAAGTAATTGATCTAGTTCTTGTTTAAATCATCTTTAATGATTGTTATTGCATCGATCATGAATCTATTGTCGTGAATTGAAGTTCTTCTTGCCTATTTCTTGAGTATCGAATCTAGGGTAAGAAGATAGACTTTTATATTATGTTACCAAGCTTTGATGTAGTATTGCATTATGGTATAGTGCTTCTCTTAAATTAGTTCTTATGTTGACTATTGAATTACATTGATGTGATGACCCAAATTGGGTTAGTGTATGGGTTGATGGTAAGGCCCTTTTATTGGGGAACTATGGAGAAGTATTGGTAAGTATTCATTATCCGAATCCTTGCTTCAAATGGTGATTAATTGTCATCAAGTGATAATGTGTGTTGAAGTATACCTTGCTTAAGGTGATAGGTTGGTGTGTAGATTGAATTGAAATGTTTAGGTTGGTTGTGAGTCTGCCTAAGAATACATGATATAGGGAAGTTGTTATGTAAAGATGTCCTCATCTCCCTGGGAAACAATCTCTCCAGGAAGGTTGTCTTAAACAGCTCCCAAGTGACCGGAAATCCGCCCAAAGCTCGGCTATCCTGCCACATCTTGCACCAAGTCTGTGCAACATCCTTGAGCTGATAGGAAGCCAGCTTATCCTTCTCAATATTTGTGGCCCCCATAGCAACCAAAATCTTATGCACCTCATCCACAAACTCCTGGGGGTCCTCTGAAGTCTTAGACCCTGTGAAAATAGGAGGATTCATCCTCGTGAAGTCTCTCAACCTGTCAGCCATGCTACGAACCGATGGGTTCTCCCTCTGAACATCCTGCCAGTTGACCTAGGCAGTCATAGCCTAGGCCTGCATAGTGATGGCCTGTGCCATCTGGGCCAGAGATGCCCGCACCTCCGCATAAGTCAACCCAGCTGGGTTAACCGGCATAGCCACTCCTTCAGCTGGAGACTGGGGTGGAACCTAATTGCCCCCAATAGCTGCACCTCCTCTGCTCTGACCAATGGTTCTCCTAGTATTAATTCTCTGAAAACAACAAAGATTGATGTTAGAGACAATCATAACACCAAGAAATTAGACATTAGGAAAAGCACAATAAGATCAGAAGAAGGTAAATTTTCCTACGCATCATGCAGTCTCTAATTCAGGATAGTGGTGCATTTCACTACCATGACTTAGAAACTAGTCAATGTGGTTGATGTGAACTCATTATTCTTGGAATTTAACCTAGTGCTCTGATACCAACTTTATCACGACCGGAATCTAGACCCCAGGCGAGGCCGGCGTCGTTGACCTCTCAGAGGTCGCAGACAAGCCTACATACTTCATTCTTACTTTATCTAGGTTAATTTTAGCGGAAAATTTGAACTTTTTGTTTTCTTATTTCATGCTAAACATTTTAAACTTAACATCATAGGCGTTCACCAATCAACCATCTAATATAGAGATAATCAAATGAAAGAAACAGTTCATAATTGCATTAAACGTATTTTTGCCAAAACGGCACCAATACAAAGTATGAAATGAAAGTGGAAAGAAACACTAGTGGAACATGATCCACTAGCTAAAGCCTACATCTAAGCTAGATAATAACGGTAGACATCCTCGAAAGCATGTGCTAGTTGAGTCTCTTTATCTTGGAAGTGTTCGGAGAGTGGCAAGTGTCATTCGAGGACGAATGTTGTCCAAGTAGGGGAGATTGTAATACCTCGAAAATAGCTTAGGTCCTCTAGAGCCTAATATGTTGGTCTTCGTGTTCTAATATCCTAAATATGCCTAAAATATGCATATGAGTATGATGTTGAATATAAAATGAGTTTTTGCTATTTGGATTGAAGCATGTGAGTTTTGTAGCATAATGAGTTATAGAATTATTTTCTAGTTTCTTGTTATGTTGAGAATCTCTTGATTTTGTGAAATTGATGATTTCTTCTTTATATGTGTTGTATATCTTGGTTATGTGCTGCTAGTTGAGTCTCTAATCTTGGAAGTGTTCGGAGAGTGGCAAATGTTATTCGAGGACGAATGTTGTCCAAGTGGGGGAGATTGTAAGACCTCGAAAATGACATAGGTTAACCAGAGCCTAACATGTTGGTCTTGGTGTTCAAAGTTGCTAGATATGTTTAATATGTGGTATAGAGTCAGTAGCTAAAATATTAGAGGTGTTGGAAGTCAAACGTCAAGGGACGACTAAGTCACCTAAATGTCTCTTATGTGTGTTTCATGGTGTTTTAAGGTTCTTAATAGAGTTAATATAGCATGTATAGGCAGTGGTTAAAGTTTCGTGAAGTTTGGAGGTCAAACGACCAAGAACGTCCAAGGCATTCGAAAGATATGCCTTGAGTCGACCTTGTACGTCTAGGCAAGTTTCGTTGAGTTTTATGTGTTAATTTTGAATGAAATTCATGTGAGAGGTGTTAAACTTATAGATGATCATATTTGGGTTGGAAACGTCTGGGAAATTATCCCCGAAGGGTCCTTGAGGAAGGACCCAAAACTGATGTGCAGGCAATCCCAGGCCGCCTTGGCGACGGAGCTGTCAATGGCCAGTAGTGATTGTGACGCCCCGTCACAAGGGTATCGTCGTGGGGGACTTATCCAAGTGTGTAGAGGGGACCCTTGGAAAGCTATTGTTGCTTGCAACGGAAGGCCATGACGCCCCATTTCAGCCGTGATGCCCCGTCATGGGCAGGTCGTCATGGGTTGTTCCCTGCGTGCCAATTTTTCTGCCAAGTCAGGGGTGAATTAGTAAATTCACCCCACTTACAAATATTAGTTTAGGCGGTTTATCAAGGGTATTATGGGTATTTTAATTAACTATATAAGTAGTTAACACCCTAAAGACTTCATTCTTCCAAATTGAAAATCCAAAACTCTTAGAAATATCCCCAAAACCTCCATTGAAGACTCCATTGAAGAGGCAGCTTGGTGAGGGGTTCTTCTGTGGAAATTCTTCTTCAAAGTGAAGAATTATCATCCTTGAGATATGGATTTTGATCCTTGAAACTCGTTTCATAAAGGATCCCAACTTTCAAAGATGTTTTCAAAGTTTTCCAAAGTGAATTGTCCAATTTCGGGATTCTACTATGGGTTCTTACATAAATGATTTCTAAACATTGAATTATGATATAATTGATATTGTATTGATGATTTCAACACAAATTACCTATGAACCCATGTGAATTGATGAACCCTAGTTTTGACTACTTTTTGGGTTACTTGATATTAAGCTAATGTTAATGATATAAGAATTGTATTCAATTTATATATAATTGATCTTAGATTGTTAAACGTAGATTGAATTGATGTATATTCATTGAGTTTTATGGTTATTGCTTTGAATTGTTGTTCATGGCCATGGGTAAGGGCCTTGTGATGTTGAATTGGTTGATTTGACATTGAATTGAAGTATGGATATGGGGATGAAGGTATGCTGCCCCGTTTTTACTTAATTTGTTATTAATTATACTTCGATTCTATTGTGATTGGTATGGTCCACTTATGGTGGCAGTGTTATGTGTTTTACTTGCAATTGATGTGGCCTTGTCGACGTTACTTTATGTAATATTATGAGCATGACCTTATTTGCAATTATTTGAATTTATGTGGCTATTTGTGTAGTAGTTGATGTGAAGTATGGCATTACCTATCTACATGTGAAGTTATATAGTCATGTATGTACTCTTCTAGTTATGTTTCCTTAAGTGATCTTGTTAGACTTTGACTTGACATTATGAATGTAGTGTTAGGTTAAGTCTTGGTTATTCCTACTTGACTTTATGAGTCTATGTGGAGTATATTAATGATGTTATGATGATATATAGGGTGAATTGAAGATGTTAGGTTGTTTTAGAGGTGTTTCTAGAATGACTTGTATTATGTGTTAAAGGAGAAGTATGTGATGTCTTGTCTTGGTTGACTTGTATCTCTTGCTTGATGTATATATGGTTATGAGTATGTGATGTCTTGATATAGGGTGTTATAACTCTTAGTCTTAAATGTATGAATGACATGTGACTTTAAATGATGTTATGAGAGTCTTTTATGTGCAAACCTTGACTTAAGGGTAAGGGTAAGATGGATTGAAGTAGTTAGCCGTAATGGTATCCTTCAAAGTAATGGAATGAGGGACTTAAGGTTAGTTGGCTGGAACGGCATCATATTAATTCTTAGGAAAGTCATTATGAGCTTCTTATCGCCATTGTGGATGAAGCCTTCATTATATTATAAGGTGTGTTTATATGATGTTACTTTGCATATTAGCATGTTTATATCATGAATTACCTTAAATGTGCATTTTTGGAAAAATATTTGGTAACATTCACTATAGCATTAAGACAGTTACTGTAATATTTTTGTAAAATTGACTATTTGATTAATTGGTCTTAAAATTTTTGTAATGTGGTTACAACTGATGTGTATGAGTATAATATTGAATATAAAATGAGTTTTTGCTATTTGGATTGAAGCATGTGAGTTTTGTAGCTTAACGAGTTATAGAATTGTCTTCTAGTTTCTTGTTGTGTTGCGAATATCTTGACTATGTGAAGTTGATGTTTTCCTCTTGTATATGTGTTGTATGGTTTGGTTATGTGCTTTAGGTTTGTTTTAGGTTTTGATATTTTGGGGTTGGGGTTTAGGGTTTACTGTTTAGGGTTAGGGTTAGGGTTAATGTTAGGGTTAGGGTTAGGGTTTATGGTGTTTTTAGTTTTTAGGGTTTGGGTTAAGTATTTTTGTTGTAATATCTATGGTTTAGTTGTTAATGTTAGTGTTTTAGTATGTTGGGCTTTGTGTAGGTTTAGGGTTTAGGTTTAGGGTTAGGGATACGTTTAGGGTTGGGGTTCGAGTCAGGTACAGGGTTAGGGTTTAGTTTTTTTTTTAGGTCTTAGGTTTTGGGGTTTAGGATTTGTGGTTTAACATGTATGATTTAGTGTTTAATGTTTGTGTTTTGGTATTTTGGGCTTGGGGTTTCAGGTTTAGGGTTTTGGGTTAGGTTTAGGGTTAAGGTAAGGGTTAGAGTTAGGGTTAGGGTTAGGGTTTAGGTTTTTTTAAGATTTTAGGGTTTGTGGTTTAGGATTTGAGGTCTAAAATCTATGGTTTAATGTTTATTGTTTGGGTTTTTGTATTTTGGGCTTATGGTTAAGGGTTTAGGGTTAGATTTAGAGTTAGGTTATTGGTTATTTTTTAGGTTTTAGGTTTTAGGGTTTAGCATTTGAGGTTTAATATCGATGGTTTAGTGTTTAATGTTTGATATTTGGTATTTTGGACTTGGGATTCAAGTTTATGGTTTATGGTTAGGGTTAGGGTTAAGGTTAGGGTTAGGATTTAGGTACTTTTTTAGTTTTTACGGTGTTTGGTTTTAGGATTTGAGGTTAAATATGAATGTCTTTGTGTTTAATGTTTAGTAGTTGGTATTTTGGGCTTGGGGTTTAGGGTTTAGGCTTTAGGGTTTAGGTTTTAGGGTTAGGTTTAGGTTTAGGGTTTAGGGTTTCATTTCAATTTTAGGGTTTAGTGGTTTTTTTGGATTTTAGGGTTTGGGGTTTAGTATCTAGAGCCTCACATGTGCCTAAAAAGGTTATTAATATGTAATTATGTGTTTTACAGTGTGTATACTTTATTTGAATCGATTTGGAGGTCAAATGTCCAAGCACGTCCGAGATTTTTGAAAGTTAAGCCTTTAGATGTGCTAGAGTTTTATAGTGTGCCTTGGCATGTTTTACATGTTGTTTGATGCTCAATTGATAGGAAAGGTCCTTAACATGTTTATGATCCTAATTAGGTTTGAAACGTCCGGGCATGAATCCCCAAGGACCACCCAAGGGGTCCTTGAGGAGGACCCAAACACTGCCTAGACACTGCCAAGGCAGTGTCAATCTACGCCCAAGGAAATGACGCCCCGTACCTCCATCTAGGCCTAGTCGATTGGGGGCGTTGCTCAACACTAAGACGTGTGAGATCAGCCCCCAAAAAGGAGGCATCAGTCACCATCTACGGATGTGCGGTACGGCATCGTCATTCAAACAACAGTCGGTCAGTCTTCACGTAGGTTGAGGCCTGCAATTCTTCCGCAGCATGCTGTCCACGTCCTAAATAGACCCTAATCAGTTATTTTATCTATTTTAGGTATATTAAGTTAGTTAAAAAGATCAAAACCTTTATTCTAAGTCATTCTTCAAAATTAGAATTTCCCTCTAAAAAAAACCTCTCTAGAAACCTTCATTGGATATGAAGCTCAAGAACATCTTCGAGATTGGATTTCCATGGATTCTTCATTAAGGTTTGCTGTCTTTCTCATCTAATGAGGTATGGTGATCCTTCATCCTAAGTTATCCATTCATCTATGGAGTTCGTTCAAAGGTTTTCAAAGAGATTTCATGATATAATTCTATATCTTTCAATCTAGCCATGGGGTCTTTCTCAAATTGATTTCAAAATCATGTTTATGATGAATTGATTATTAGCTACTATTTGTAATGTTTATTTCAATCCCATTTCATGATGAACCCATGTTCCTCCCAAAATCCCAATTTAGACTATAATGTGGGTAATGTGATCTTAATCCTATGATGATTGAATTATGGATTTTGTTTATAATATTGCAACTTTATCTACTGTTTTCTATATAAATTGTTGATGAATTATGGGAATTGATCAATGATGATCAAATCTTAGAGAATTGTTTTTTGCCCTATTCCCTCTACTTTGTATAGAATTGATAGTAGATTGGCCTTGAATGACATTGTGTGGTATGGTATCCTTATGGTGGCGATGTTTAATTTCATGTCAATATATATGTATGCTGATCATGGCCTTGAAGGCAAGTTTATGAATTATGAAGTGTGGTTATGATGATCACACAATGTGAAGTATATGCCTAGTCTATCAATCAAGTATCATGTGCTAGGTGTTGATGGTGTCTTCTACATTTGAATGAAGTTCTTAGGGTTAGGTATGGTCTATGTGCAGACATTGATGAAGTTCTAATGGTGAATGACCCCCTACCTATGTACCACTATATGAGTGTGTGATCTTAGCCAATGTTAGGAGTCTTAGATGCAATGTTGAAGGTGTCTTGTCTCCTATGCTATAATGTGGTGTGTGTTTTATGCATCAATGTGTATTGTGTTCTTAATAGGGTGGCTGCCTCAATGTGATGTTGATAGTCATTATGTGATCCTGTTGTCCAATGTACACATACCTCATGCATGTCAATGAGTAGTATAGCTTCATGGTGTCTAATGAAAGGAATTCTCGTATGCACTGTCTACTACTATGCATGTAAAGTATATGTTCATAAAAGTTAGAAATTTATCTTAAATAGGATGACTTGATAGGTGTACTAGTGTAGGCAAGGGTGTGGGACCTTGCCTATACATTGCGCATGTCTACCTTGATAGAATAGTTCCTCGGGTGATTACTCTATGTAAATGAATATGAATGCATGTGTATGTTATGAACATGACTTATATGTTATGATGTCAAGTATATGATATGATGAAGTATGAATATGTCTAGTGTCTAAATGTGTTTATGTGAAACGTGTTCTCATATAAGTACACATACACACACATGAATGAAAGCACATCTATGAAGCATGTATTATAATCTAGTAACGTAGGGTCTCTTGAAAGGTATTCTTAATTGTACTCTAAACTAGACTATGCTTGAATATGCTATGTCCATGTGAAAGTTTTTCTCACATGATCTAGGTTGATGAAAGGACATTCTCATCTATAACCTATGAGTTGTGCATATGAAGAGTAAATTCTCCTAAGGGTTATTTTATGAAGTAAAGTTAATAAAGGCTTTTTCAATAAAGGGAAGTTAGCTTAGCACCGAGTGAACTTGACAATGAGAGGTATCCCATCCCAAGATGGAAGGTAGGTTCACCAATGTCTCATGAGATTGAAACCTCCATGTATAGCAAGTCAAGGTTTCTAGTAACAATCTCTTCGTTCCATAACTACGTGCCCCCATAGGATATAGCTAGTGGATCCACCTAGATAAGCTATCATGTATGGTTGTACCTTGGCTAGTAGAGCACCTCTTCAGTGTGGGGTTGTATGACCTCGGATTCCATGTTTAGCTCACATGGTCTAGTGTCTGTTAAGGAAAAGTTTTCCTAAGTAAAATGGACAATGAAAGTAATGTAATGAACCCTAACTAGGATAACCTAAGCAAAGTTGCCTAGTGTAGGTGAGAGTAATGAACATACATATGCATTGCACAAGTAGCTCTTGAAGGAAGTTCTAAGAAAGTGTTCTATATGTATATGTATATGCATATGTCTCTCATGCATGACGTTATGATATTGACCAACTGTTATGATAATATGCACAGTATGAGTCCTATGTTGTCTATATGATGAGGTGTCACTTTATGTGCATGATATTGGTCTTATTGCCATTTGATGAAAGTCTTACTTGGTATGTATGTAGTTGACTATAGTGTCCATGTTGATATATGAAGTAAATGATATGCTTGTAGTCTCTTTGTGAGTTTACTTAGTATGTGTGAGGTTATGGGGATTCACATGTACATTGCACTAGTAGGCTTAGATTGGGATTATGAGTAAGGTCTTGTGATGTATTTATGAAGTGAAGTCCATATATGCTATTGTTGACTATTGCCTCTTATGATGCTATTGGTAGTGTTTACTTGCATGGGTCTTGAAATGAGTCTTCTACGTTGTTCATGAAGTATGTTGGGTCATATGTGATGCATGTGTCTCATGATATGTTATGTTTATGTGAAAGTATGAGTTTATGTTAATGAAGGTTGTATGAATGTTACCTTGGTGGACTTAAGGTGATGCTTGAGTGTGAGTAGTGGGATGGGACACTATTCATTCATTCCACCAAGTATTACTAGAAGGTTACTTGGGGGTAAGTGAAGTAAGGTAAAAGAAAGGTAACACTATGGATATGATAAATGTGCCTTAAATGAATTATGTGCTTTTATGGGATGTTATGAATAGTGTCCATGCATATATGATATATATGAGCTATGTTGTACTCATTGTACTAATGTTCCAAGACGTTTTACTAAAAGGCATGATGCATGGTTTTATAACCAAATATCCTCTTTAAATGCATGTTTTTGCATGGTTGACATACCTAGAGCATTCTTGTACTAACACCATTCTTCTTCATCTTTTTTCACAAAGTGTAGGTGGTGATGAATAGAAGATGTCTCTTAAAGTGAAGTGCTTGGATAGCTTCCCCAAGTTCAAGAAAGGGATTCTTATGATTCAAGGATTTCCTATGTATGTTCTTAATTTAAGTTTATGTAAAATCTTAGTTATTATGTTATGTTGTTAAGGTTTGTGTCCCTATTCTACTCTATTCATGTTGAATCTAAGATGGCAAAAGAGTACATAGCATATAATATATATGTATATATATATATATATATATATATATATATATATATATATATATATATATATATGAAGTGATGAATCTGGCATATAATGTGCTATGAAAGTTTTAAATTTTACGCTAAATTTACTATGACAATGCGATGATGATGACTATGGGCTTGTATAAGACCTCTGAGAGGAAAAGTACGCCATGTTACTTCTAGGTGGTATTCCCCGATCGTGACAAACGTGGTATCAGATCCAGGTTATAAAAGTTGTTTTAGGGTCCAAAGTCTCATATTGCCACGTCTAGTTGAGTCTCGTTCATCAATGGTGAGTTGCGACACATCTATGAGCGAGAGTCTATAGGACGATAGAGTTTCCTTTTTTCACTATTTTCATGTTGTGCCATAGAACTTCACTCTATATGATCTCTCTCTTATGTTTTCTTGTCCGACGGTCTTTTACATGTGATTTCTTGGATGAGATGATATCTCATTGCTTGAGGGAGAAAAGGTGAGTTTTAATGCTTACTTTGGTTTATGGATTGATGAGTATATGTGAAGGTGAATTTTGATAAATGTTTGATTTGATTCCATTATGACTATATATGTGATTTATGAGAAATAAGGTGTTATGTTGAGAAGTTATGATATGGTATGGTTATGGTTTGTTAAGAGTTGTTATGGTTGAATTGAGTTCCCTTTGGAATGATAAGTTGCCTTATAAATTGGTGTGATGTTAGTGTAATGTTGTGGTTTAGGCTTGAAATGATTTGAAGAAATGTGGTAAATAGTTAAAGATGCATGTTGCCTTTGTATATGTGTAATGGTTCAAATGTTGCCTTTTTGTGTGTGTGGTTCTTCATAGTTGCCTTGTATGGATTGGAGTCTTTAAAGTATATGCTTGGTCCTAGAAGTGAAGGTAGTGTGCTTACCTTGTAAGGTGATTGTGGAGTATGCTAGTAATGTGAACCTATTCAAGAGTGGGGAAAGGGGGAAGAAAAGAGTTTTGTTCCATAGGTTGGAATTATTTTTCCCTAAGGTTGACTTAGAGGGTAGTTATGTATCCCTTAAAACCTTAATGAGGAGGAGAGAATGTCACGACTGGGGAATACCCCCTAGACGTAACCGGCGTCGTCGTCCTCGAAGAGGACTAGACTAGTCTCTTAGCATTTGTCATAACATATCATTGGTTAAAACGCACAAACTTAAAAACTTTTACATATAGATTGAGGTTTACTTAGACCTCTCACATACTACATGTGGAGTTTACTTATAGTCCTTGCATATGAAGCTTACATTGCTTCTCGTTTAGACAACATAATCGATAGATAGGAATTAGCCTAATACTTTGTCTCATATTAAATCATCTAAAATGAAGTAGAACATTTGGGCATAGCCCTTACACAAATTCATAATTTCCACATAGGGATTACAACGATATCTTCAACAATAGGAAAGAAATGAATGTCTTTAGACTATAGCAATGTCACTAAGGTAGAATGCGTGGCACCATCCTCGAAACTAGAGGACCTCCAAAACTTGGGAAAGTCCAAGTCTTCTTGCAAAGCGAACTTGATAGCTCAATGGCCCGAACCTACAATTTTTGGGAAAAAGAGAAAAAAATATCAGTTAGTATAACCACATGTACTAAGTATGGAAACATATGCACATAAAATCATGAAATTATGCGAAAAGATACATTTGTTCAAAAATATGCTAAGTTACTCTGGAAATCCCTTATGCACATTCAAGAACACATATACACCAATAGGCATAACATTACTTAAGACAAGTTCATATCCAACACAAGACCAACATTACCACAAAGTAAAGTCAACATGGATAATATCAACATAAGTCATACCAACATGAATAGCATCACATTAAGATCATATAGACATGAATAACTCTAACATGGTACTACAATAACAATTCATATACAATAGTTCATATTCACTTCAACATACAAGACCCTTACTCACGACCCCTTCCCAAGCCTACAAGTGCAATGCTCATGTGAAATTCCATAACTTCACATAATCAAGTAAATCAAGTAAAGCACCATAAGCAATGTCAACATTTCATATACCTTCATATTATGCATGTTCTTCATCATATATATCAATTAGACCAATAACATGTACATTAATGAAACTAACATCATATAGGATCATTAACATGTAAAGTCATCATTTACATTTCATACATATCATAAGTACATAAGAACAACCTCCTAGGACTTCCCTCAAGGTCAACTTGTGCCAAGTGTAATTAGAGTCCCATACCCCTACCTACACTGAGTAGAACCCCGTAAGTCACCCTTGTTAGTGTTCACTTTATTACTTGATTTTTACTTTTGGGAACCATTGTCTTAACCGACATAGACCATGTGAGCTAAACATGGAATCCGGTGTCATGAGACCCTACATCGAAAGAAGGTGGTCTACTTGACAAGGTAGTACCAAAACATGAACAGAACTTTCTAGGAGGATCCACTAGCTAGTATTCCTATGGAGGTAACATAGTTCAAGAACTAGGAGACATATTTGAGACCCTCTTTATGCACAATTGCATTGTAATCTCCTTCTCATGAAACCATTGTGAACCTACCTTCCCACATTGGGAAGGGACACCTCTAATAACTAGTTCACTCGGTGCTAAGCTGAAGTCCCTTTTTGAAATTTCTTTAAGTCATTCTTAATCATCATAACTTAATATAGGTCATATGATAATAACCCATTGTATATCATATCATTATCTAATTAGGTATTGCATGAAAACTTCTTTTCATTACAACCCTCATATATGAGATTAACATTTCATAATCGTCATATCATAGTAAGGTACATAAGTGATTCACAATCAACCTATCATCTTATCATAATCCTAATCTCACAATTCATATAGTTAAGACATTTCAATTACATTCATCATACCATCAGCTACTAAATCTAATCACATGTAATACTTCAAGTGCACATCATCATCAAGTATAAGCCATCGCAATTGAAGTAAGGATTCAAGATCACAAAGTATTACCAATTCACCTTCAAAATCCTTCATCAATGGTCTTACCATCAAACCAACCATATTCATCCATCCATATACTTAATTACATCATATAACAGTAATAAACACAGGAACTAAGTCAATTGTATCATCAGTAACAAATTCAACATCAATTCATAACCTAGGGTTAGGGACATATGGTCAATTCATAATTTCTTCCATAGAACTAGTTCTAATATAAAGAACTACCCTAAGTAACCAATAATCAATCATAATGTATTCATAAATATCAAAATAAACCCAGAACAATTCAATTTGAAAGATCAATTTCGGAATAAGAAGGAAACCCATGTCTTTGATCAACTTTTACAAATCAACTTTGAAGAACCTCTTTGGGAAAGGATCCCAAGGGTGATAGCTTCCATACCTTGTTAATTCTTAGAGAATTGTAGAGGAAACTTGAATATTGATGCCCTAGTTAAGCTTTGACCTTGGTCTTCAATGGGGTTCTTTGGGAGAGAGAAAGTAGAGAGAAGGAGGAGGAGTTTCAGTTTGGAAATTGAAGAGTGTTAGGTTAGTTTACTGAGGGTTAGGTGTTATATAGTCCCTCATTTAAATTAATTAACCACCACTTAACCCTTAATTAACCAGCTAACTAACTAATTAATTGACTTAACTTAAAATTAGGAACCCAAAACAGACCCCCACCTACAGACCCCGACCTACGGTCCGTAGGTCCGTTGACGCCACTATACTAGCAAGGCGTCGATGAATTCAAAGAGAGGTATTTTGAACCCTTTTTTAAGTTTGGCTAAGTGTTGAACGACGGAGCGTCTATCAATAGATGGCTCATCGCTTGCTTGTCGATGCACACTATCCAAAATTGTAGATTTAGGTCAAATGAAAGGGTTCGAGGACCCTTGGGGTGGTCCTTGGGGAGTCATACCCGGATGTTTAGACCCTAAACACACTCTAACACTTGTTTAACACCTTTCTACCAATTTTCATTAAATTCCAAGGCTTAAAACCCTATGAAACATGACAAGGCACACAAATTCAATTTCACTAGTCTCCGGATGTCGTGGACGTTTCTTGACGTTTTGACTCTAAGACTTCCTAATTAGTTTAAATACATTATTTAGGCCTATAAACAGTGTTTCAAGTCTTAGTTCATTATGTAAGTCTCTAGATTAGGTCATGGACTTTTGGAGTTTTACATTATCCCCCCCCCCTTAGGAACATTCGTCCCGGAATGACACTAAAATATTTTTATAGGGAAAGGATAGACTCAATAATAGCAGCCCAACCAACAACACACGATCAACATGAGTTACAACTCAAAGGAAAAATTCAAAACTCCATTTGACATATAAACATGGCATTTACGCATAGCAACAAAAAATAACATTTACCACCTATAAGAGCTCCATATAACAACATGAGGAACTACCTTATCGATGAAAACATGAGCTCAACATAGCATCAAGAGTTACTTATGCCAAAACATCTTTCAAAACACATCAACATGCTCAATACTATTTCATGAATGCTACAATACACCAAATACAAAAATGAGTGCAAATCAAGCAAAAGAACATATTTCACATAAAAACTCATTTTAACATAAACCTTTTACCATAAATATGCATATTTTTGCAAAATAAGTCGAATTCAAATTTACTCATTATTTTCACTATTAATAGGAACAACAAACTTAATTAGGAAAATATGAGGATAATGGGACTTCATGTCAGCCTCGGCCTCCCATGTTGCTCCCTCAACTAGGTGGTTTATCTATAGAACTTTTATGGAGGCAACCTCATTGTTCCTCAACTTCTTAACTTGGCGATCTAGAATTTCCACCGAAACCTCTTCATAAGAAAGGTCCTCATCCACAACAATCCTTTAATAGGAAGAATGGACACGGGATCGCCAATGCACTTCTTAAGCATGGAGACATGGAATACCAGATGAACTGAAGCTAGTTCACTAGGTTCTCAACTCGTTTGCAAAATTTCCGACCATTGAAAAACCTCATAGGGACCCATAGGGACCCACATACTGGGGACTTAGCTTCCCCTTTTAGGCGAACTAATCACCCCTTTAATAGATGAAATTTTAAAAGACACTTTATCACCCACTTAAAATTCAAGTTCTCTTCTTCTATTGTCGGCATAGGACTTTTGCCGACTATATGTTGTTTTCAACCTATCCCTTATAACCCGAACTTTCTCCAAAGCATCATAGACTATTTCAGGGCCAAGGAGTGAAGACTCTCCAACCTCAAACCACCCAACCAGAGACCTAAATCTCCTACCATAGAGTGCTTCAAATGGAGCCATGGAAATACTCGAATGGTAGTTATTATTATTGAACTCAATCAACAGCAAGTGAATGTCCCAATTCCCTTTAAAGTCTATCACACAAGATCTTAACATATCCTCTAGGGTTTTAATAGTATGATCCGCTTGACCATCCGTTTGGGGATGAAAAGCGGTGCAAAGCTTTACTTGTGTACCCAACCCTTTTTTAAACGACCTCGAAAAATGGAAGTGAATTGTGCACCTCTATGTGGATCCTTGCATAATCCTTGCCGAATAAGTGGATTAATGGGGATAATGTGAGCGGATTTCGTCAATCTATCCATAATGACCCAAATTGAGTCATTTTGCCTCTAGGTTCGAGGCACCCCCACAACGAAGTCCATATTAATTTCTTCCCACTTCCAAGTAGGAACTTCCATTATTTTGGTCAAACCACTCGGCTTTAGATGCTCAACTTTGATTTGTTGGAAATGCAGACACCTAGCAACAAACTCCCTATGTCCTTTTTTAAACCATCCCACCAATACACCTCTCTAAGATCACGATACGTTTTGGTGGAACCCGTATGAATAGAATATCGGGAACCATGAGCTTCTTCAAAAACCATTTCCCTCAAATCATCAACATCCGGAACACACAATCTATTTTGGTACCTTATCACTCCATCACGCCTTGGAAGAATGACTCATTTAACTTGCTAAGTACCGATCTCCTCAACTCCATCAATAGCAGATCAAGATGTTGCTTAGACTTTACCTCAACCCCTAAAGATGACTCGGAGTTATTATGAAACATAAAACCACCATTTGGGTAATCTTCCAACCGAACACTGAATCTAACCAACCTATAAACATCTTTCACTAGGTCTTCTTACCTTCCTTCCACCATTTAGGGGACTTGAATGTTTATTGTGACCTTTGTAAGGTGGCTGCCTGAATGTTAGGATTGTTGCCATTATGTGTTCATGTTGACCAATGTACACACACCTCATGCATGTTTACAAGTAGTATAGGCTCATGGTGTCTAATTAAGTGATAATTCTCCTATGCACTAATTTCTACTACTATACATGTAGAGTACATGTCCATGAAGTATGAATGTATCTCTTAACTAGGATGTAAGGTCTCAAAAATGACTTTGGTTATCTAGATCCTAATATTTTTGTGAAGGTGGCATAAGGTCCTAAATATGTCTATAATGTTGTAGGCAGTAGCTAAAGTATTATGTGCATTGGAAGTCAAACGTCAAGGGTCGACCTAGACGTTCGACGACTAAGTCACTCCATTGTCTCATGTGAGGGTCTATGTGCTTATGTGTGACTCTTGTGATTCCAAAGTATTAAATGAGTTTAATATGATGTGTATAGGTAGTGTATCAAGTTTTGAGAAGTTTGGAGGTCAAAAACTCAAGAACGTTCATGAAGTTCGAAAGATATGCCTTGAAATGACTTTGTGTGTCTAGGCATGTTTCGTTGAGTTTTACGTGTAAGTTTTGAGTGAAATTCATGTGAGATGTCCAAAACTCGTATACGTTCATGTTTGGGTTTGAAACATCTGGGAAAACATCCCCAATGACCAACCAAGGGTCCTTGAGAAAGCACCAATGTCGGAGGCCAAGACTGCCCAAGGCAGCCTCACCTACGGAAGCCAATCGACGGCCAGTGGGCTGGTCGACAGTCTGTGGGTGATGGGAGTGGGTAGGTACTTAGCATGGATGGCTAAGATACCTATCCCAAGTCTCTCAACCCATCGACGGAGGACAGGATGGCCCGTAAGTGGACTTACGTCCCGTCGATGGGCAGACCATCGATGGCAAGACCATGTCCCAAGACCACGGACCAAAGGGCGGTCCGCAGGTGCAAGGACGGTCTTTCGATGTCCCTTAGGTTGTGACTTGGTCTGGGAAAGGTGGTGAACTACGTCCATCCTCTGAACCAATCGACGGGAGGACAGTGCGGTCCGTTTGTGGACAAACGGTCCGTGGACTGCCTCGTTGATGGTGATGGTCACTGCGTGCAGCTTCACTGTTAAGTGAGGGGAGATGTTGTAATTTGAACCCACTTCTAAATGGAAGGCTTGGCGGTTCCCTAAGGGTATATTGGGTATTTTTTTTAAAGGTGTTTATAAGGCTTTAACACGTAGAAGATTTCATTATTCAAAATTAAAACCCCAAAATCTCTTAGAAATTCCCCAAGACTCCATTGAAGTCCAAAGTCAAGGAAGAGCTTGTTGTGAGATTTTCAGTGGAGATTCTTCATCAAAGTGAAGAATTAGCTTCATTGAGGTATGTCTTTTTATCCTTGAAACTCGTTTCATCAAGGAGCCCTACTTTCAAAGATGTTTTCTAAAGTTTTCAAAAGATGAATTGACATTTTTCATGATCTTCCATAGGTTCTTGCATTAACGGTTTTCACACATCTATTATGGATTAGATTGATTCTTTATTGATGATTTTAACTCAATTTACCTATGAACCCATGTAATTGATGAACCCTAGCTTTTGACTAATTTATGGGTTACTTGATATTGGTCTAATGTTGATGAATTCATGTGTAGTTTCTTATGGGATTTCTAATGATATAAGAATTGTATTCAATTGATGTCTAATTGATCATAGATTTTTGAATCTATGTTGAATTGGTTTAGATTTCATTGATTTCTATGATTGTGTATTGAATTGGTGTTCATGGCCATGGGTAAGGGCCTTATGACGTTGAATTTGGTGATTTGGTATTGACTTGAAGTGTTGATGATGAAGTGGTGGTACGCTGCAATTATTCCTTTATTTTAATGTTAATTATACTTCAATTATGTTATGATTGGTTTGGTCCACCTTTGGTTGCGGTGTTATGTGAATTGATGTGGCCTTGTCGGCGTTATTTTTAGTACATTGATGATCATGGACTCGTTGGCACTACTTGAACTTATATGGCTATTTGTTTAGTTGATTTAGTGAAGTATGATCATATCTACCTATATGTGAAATTATGTGTTAGACTATTGATACTATCTAGTTAATCATGTTATGCTTTGACTATGTGTTAAGTGTGTAGTCTTAGAGTTGATACATGGTTGATCCTAAATTGTCTAGATGAGTCTAAAATGGTTAGGTTGATAAGGTTAAGATAATTAATAGGTTGACTAAATAATATTAAAGGTCATTCGTAAGTGTCTAAAGAAAGATAGGCTATACGTGTTAAATGGAAGTATGTGGTGTCTTGTTTAGGTAGACTTGTGTCCCTTACTTGATGCTATGTGAATATGTGATGTCTTGACTTAGGAACCTAAAGGGTCTTAGTCTTGAATAGACGAATATAGGGAGACCTTGAATGACTATACAAAGGTCCTTTATGTGGAACCTTGAACCAAGTGGTAAGGTTATGAATCGTGAAGTAGTAAGCCGTAATGGTGTCCTTCATGTAATGAATGATGGACTTAAGGTTGATTGGCTGGAACGGCATCACATCAATCCTTAGGAAAATCATGATGAACTTCTTGTCGCCATACTGAGATAAACCTAGCGGACCTTGCTTTGGTAAGGTAAATGTAATTGGGTCATGAACTTGATATGGGACCCATTTGTATGAACCTTAATGTGATTTAATCTACAAGAACAAAGGCTATAACCGAGTAGGTATGGTAAGGGAAGTAGTTCTAGTTAAGGATTGAGAATAGAATACAAAGAAGCCCTTCATATTTACTTAACCATGTGCCTACATGGGATGTCTAAGTTCTACCATTGGCAAGTAGAACACTTCATGAAGTAGGATAGAACTTCGGATTCCATGCTTTACTACCATGGTCTATGTCGATTATTGCCTGTTCTCATCATATGGGATACACTTTAGCATTAGAGAAGTTCTATGAGGTTTAGGTGGTGATATGGGACGCTATCTAGACATTGCACAATAGGCTTTGAAGATGTTAATTAGAGTCCCTAGGTCTTGTCCAAGACCATTATTTTGAATGTCCTTTATGTGATGTATGTGTCTTAAATGAACTAATTAACTAGTGACTTAATGATATAGAGTATGAATAAGTACCTAATCTAAAGTGGCTTAAAGATTCCTTAGTTAAAGTGTGAAGAGGACATAAAGGATGGTTTCTTCATGTCTTATCTATGGAAGTCTTGAGAATGACTCTAGTTAGGGAAGATGTTTGGTGTTGTTGACATGATCTAAGCTTTAGGTAGTCTTAAGGACTATTTAGGTAATCTTGAAGAGGTCAATCATGGACGTTATCTTCTTGATTTACTTAAGTAGGTCTTTTGATAGCCTTTGGAAGGAGAGTCTCCTATCATCTATGTGTTTGTGTGTTTAGTGAGAATGATTCTATCCTAGGGAATCTATTGGATCTATTGAGTGTGTGTGTAAGGGATTGTATGGGTGGTAGCTTCACAACTCACTCAAGTGAGACTTAGAATTCACCTTTGGTAGAAGAATCTTACATTTATATTTATGATGCTTGTAAGTGTGTATGTGACTCATTATGAGTAATCTTAAGGATAGTTTAGGCAAATCTAGAGAGGGTGTATGGGCGGTGTCTCTTTGTGTGACTTAAGTGAATCTTATAATAGCTTTATTGAGAAGACTACATGCTAGGAAGAGATAAAAAGGGGAGAATTGGACTTCACTGTAACAGTGAAGGGACTTCACTATACATTGAAGTGAACGCACTGTAATATGAGTTCTACAATATGTAAATTCGTTTTAAATGATTTCTTATGTGATTTGAAGTTGTTAAATGTTATTCTTATGATGATATTAAGATGTTTTAAAGAAAGATGCATATTTCCAATAAATGTCCATTTTCATGATTTTTATGCACAAGCCATACTTAATACATGTGGTTGTACTAATTCCATGCTTTATTTCTATCTATATAGTTCTTGGTAGGTGAAGTGCTTTGGGAAGAAGACTTGGACTAGGAGATCGTTCAAGAAGAAGTTTGAAGTATGTCCTCACTTGACTCGAGGGCATATATGTCATTTCATGTTTTCTTTTATGATATTTTGTAATAGACTTTATAGTAGTATGTTTTCAAATTTTTATGGGCCGTGTCCCAAGTATTCGTGTGTCTTAAGATGATGATTCGAGACAACATTTCCTATTACTATATATGAATGAGTTTTAAGACTTTTATATTGTTCTAATGAAAAGTTTAAATATCGCACTACTTTTCATTATGTATATGCGATGAATGATATGCGAGGCTTGTACGAGACCTCCGAGAGGTCGAGTACGCCGCGTCACAATTCGAGATTTGCGCCCTAACTTCTAGGGTGGGGTCTCGGGTTGTGACAAAGTTTGGTATCAGAGCATAGGTTAATGAAAGTGGTCTTAGGAATCAAAAAGTCTCGAAAAGTCATGTCTAGTAGAGTCTTGACCATCGGTGTGAGTCCCGACACATCTATGGGCGAGAGGCTATAGGACAATAGTGTTTCCCTCCATTTCTATTCATATGTCATGCGGTAGAGTAATGTTATGAGTATCCTTCTAAAAGTGTTTCCTTGTTTTCTAGGATATGAATACTAGAAGGATGACCGCTAAAGGATGAAAGAGGGACCGGTGAATGAGGAAGCTCCTCCTAAAGTTGAGCAAGCTCATCAAGTGCTTCAAGATGGGCAAGGTGTCCAAGGTGCTCAAGGTACTCAAGTGCCTCCTCAATGTGATCATGCACCTAATGTGGGAGGAGGTAATGAGGTGTCGGAGTTGTCTAATAGGTGATTGGAGAGACCTTGCTTGCTTTATCCCGAGCCGTAACGGCTCAAGCTAACTTGAACATGGTGCTAGGGGTAATGCTATGGTGAGCACTATGTCATCTAGGTTGAGAGACTTTGTGAGGTTGAATCCTCCAATTTTTCTTGGCTCTAAGTGGAATGAAGATCCCCAACAATTCCTTGATGGTGTGTACAAGGTATTTAGTGCTATGGGGGTTACATCTATGGAGAAGGCGGAGTTAGCTTCTTATCAATTGACAGATGTGTCTCAAATTTGGTACACTCAATGGAAGGACAATAGGCCGGTGGAGTCGAGTCCTATTGAGTGGGAAGAATTCAAGGAAGCTTTTCTTGATAAGTACTTTTCCCGTGAGGAGGGAAGTGAAAGTAGAGGACTTTATCAATATCAAGCAAGGCAATATGAGTGTTAAGGAATACTCCTTGAAGTTCTCAACTTTGTCTAGATATGCACCTTCCCTAGTGTCTAATCCAAGGGATGAAATGAGTCGCTTTCTGACGGGTGTAGCCGACTTAGTGAGGGAGGAATGTCGTACGGCTATGATACATGATGATATGACTTTAGCTAGACTCATGGTGTATGCACAATCAATTGAAGAGTCTAAACTTAGGAGGATGTCAAGAAACTTGAAAAGGGGTGTTGCTAGTGATCAAGTTCAACCTAGGTTCAAAAAGAGGGCTCAAACTCAAGATGGACCTAGTGTTCCTAAGAAGAAGTTTGAGAAAGGAGGTGGTTCTAGCAATGACAAACCTACATGTGCCACTTGTGGTAAGATATTTTATGGTGAGTTTCTAGTGGGTACGGGTAATTGCTTTGGATGTAGAAAAGATGGGCACAAGGTTAGAGATTGCCCTAACATTGCTTCTAGGAAGGAGGGTAAGAAAGTTGATCCTAGTGCTCCAAAGGATGATGCTCCAACTAGGAGGCGTTTCTATGCACTCCTGACTTGAGAAGCCGGATGAGAGTGACGATGATGTTGGTAATTCCTTGTTTATCTTTTTATGGTATGAGTTGCTTCTAAGTGGGGGAGTATTGCTAGATAGATGTGCTAGATTGTTGCATGTGCATGATGTTTAGGAGTTTGGTTGAAATTGAATTTCATTAACCTCTTGCATTGTGTGTTTTATTGAGCTATGAGCATGTTGTAAAAGGTTTTTATATGATGTTACCTTGCATATTAGCATGTCTATATCATGAATTTCTTAAGATTGCATTTTTGAAAAATTTGCTAAAGATCACTGTAGCATGCACTGTTCACTGTAAATTTTTTAAAAATGTGACTAATTGATTATTTGGTCTAAAATTGTTGCTATGTGGTTAGAACTGATGTCTAAGAGTATAATAATTAATGTAAAATGAGTTTTTGCTATTTGGAATAAAGCATGTGAGTTTTGTAGCATAATGAGTTATAGAAGTGTATTCTAGTTTCTTGTTGTGTTGTGAATCTCTTGACTATGTGAAATTGATATTTTCCTTCTTCATTGTGAGTTATTTGGTGTGGTTGCGTGATGTTAAGTTGATTCTCTAATCTTGGAAGTGTTCGGAGAGTGAGAAGTGTCATTCGAGGACGAATATTGTCTAAGTGGGGAGAATGTAAGGTCCCAAAAATGACTTAGGCTATCTAGATCATAACATTGTTTTCAAGGTGTTCTAAGGTCCTAAATATGTATATAATGTTGTATTGAGGTAGTAGCTAAAGTATTAGGTGCATTGGAAGTCAAACGTCAAGGGTCGACCAAGACGTTCGACGACTAAGTCACTTAAGTGTCTCATGTGAGGGTCTATGTGTTTATGTGTGACTCTTGTGATTCCAAGTTCTTAAATGAGTTTAATATGATGTGTATAGGTAGCGTGTCAAGTTTCGAGAAGTTTGGAGGTCAAACACTCAAGAATGTTCATGAAGTTCAAAATATATGCCTTGAAATGACTTTGCGTGTCTAGGCATGTTTCATCGTGTTTTACGTGTACGCTTTGAGTGAAATTCATGTGAGAGGTTGTAAACTCGTATACGTTCATGTTTGACTTGGAAACGTCGGGAAAACATACCAAAGGAACAACCAAGGGTCCTTGAAGAAGGACCCATGTCAGAGCCCAAGACTGCCCAAGGCAGTCTCACCTACGGAAGCCAATCGACAGACAGTGGGCTGGTCGATGGTCCGTGGGTGATGGGAGTGGGTAGGTACTTAGCCTGGGTGGCTAATATACCTATCCCAAGTCTCTGAACCCATCGACGGAGTACAGGACGGCCCGTAAGAGGACCTACGTCCCGTCGATGGGCAGACCGTCGATGGCAAGACCATGTCCCAAGACCACGAACCAAAGGACGGTCCATCGATGGTCCCGTAGGTTGATACTTAGGCTGGGAAAGGTGGTGAACCACGTCCAGACTCTGAACCAATCGACGGGAGGACAGGATGGTCCGTTTGTGGACAAACGGTCTGTCGACTGCCTCGTCGATGGTGATGGTCACTGCGTGCAGCTTCACTGTTAAGTGAGGTGTTATGCTGTAATTTCACCCCACTTATAAATGGAAGGTTTTTCGGTTCCCTAAGGGTATATTGGGTATTTTAAAGGTGTTTATAAGGCTTTAACACTTATAAGATTTCATTCTTCAAAATCAAAACCCCAAAATCCCTTAGAAATTCCCCAAGACTCCATTGAAGTCCAAAGTCAAGGAAGAGCTTGGTGTGACGTTTTGAGTGGGATTATTCATCAAAGTGAAGAATTTTCTTAATTGAGGTATGGCTTTTGATCCTTGAAACTCGTTTCATCAAGGAGCCCAACTTTCAAAGATATTTTCTAAAGTTTTCAAAAGATGAATTGACCTTATTCATGATCTTCCATGGGTTCTTGCATTAATGGTTTTCAAACGTCTATTATGGATTAGATTGTATTGATGATTTTAACTCAATTTACCTATGAACCCATGTAATTGATGAACCCTATCTTTTGACTAATTTAAGGGTTACTTGATATTGGTCTAATGTTGATGAATTCATGTGCAGTTTCTTATGGCTTTCTAATGAAATAAGAATTGTATTCAATTGATGTATAATTGATCTTGATTGTTGATTCTATGTTTAATTGGTTTAGATTTCATTGATTTCTATAATTGTGTATTGAATTGGTGTTCATTGCCATGGGTAAGGGCCTTTTGACATTGAATTTGGTGATTTGGTATTGACTTGAAGTGTTGATGATGAAGTGGTGGTACTCTGCCCTAAATTCCTTTATTTTAATCTTAATTATACTTCAATTATGTTATGATTGGTTTGGTCCACCTTTGGTGGAGGTGTTATGTGAATTGATGTGGCCTTGTCGGCGTTATATTAAGTACATTAATGATCATGGCCTTGTCGGCACTACTTGAAGTTATATGGCTATTGTGTAGTTGATTTAGTGATGTATGATCATATCTACATATATGTGAAAGTATGTGTTAGACTATTGAATCTATCTAGTTAATCATGTTATGCTTTGACTATGTGTTAAGTGTGTAGTCTTAGAGTTGATACATGGTTGATCCTAAATTGGCTAGATGAGTGTAAAATGGTTAGGTTGATAAGGTTAAGATAATGAATAGGTTTACTAAATAAGATTAAGGGTCATTCCTAAGTGTTTAAAGAAAGATATGCTATATATGTTAAATGGAAGTATGTGGTGTCTTGTTTAGGTAGACTTGTGTCCCGTACTTGATGCTTATGTGAATATGTGATGTGTTAACTTAGTAGCCTAAAGGGTCTTAGTCTTGAATAGATGAATATAGGGAGACCTTGAATGATGATACGAAGGTCCTTTATGTGGAACCTTGAACCAAGTGGTAAGATTATGAATCGTGAAGTAGTAAGCCGTAATGGTGTCCTTCATGTAATGAATGATGGACTTAAGGTTGATTGGCTGGAACGGCATCACATCAATCCTTAGGAAAGTCATGATGAGCTTATTGTCGCCATAGTGATATAGCACTAGAGGACCTTGCTTTGGTAAGGTAAATGTAATTGGGTCATAAACTTGATATGGGACCCATTTGTATGAACCTTAATGTAATTTAATCTATGAGAACAAAGGCTAGCACCGAGCGAGTATGGTAAGGGAAGTAGTTCTAGTTAAGGATTGAGACTAGAATACAAAGAAGCCCTTCATATTTCCTTAACCATGCGCCTACATAGGATGTCTAAGTTCTACCATTGGCAAGTAGAACACCTCATCGATGTAGGATAGAACTTCGGATTCCATGCTTTACTACCATGGTCTATGTCGGTTATTGCCTATTCTCATCATATGGGATACATATTAGCATTAGAGAAATTCTATGAGGTTTAGGTAGTGGTATGGGACGCTATCTAGACATTGCACAATAGGCTTTGAAGATGTTAATAAGAGTCTCTAGGTATTTTCCAATACCATTATTTGAATGTCCTTTATGTGATGTATGTGTCTTAAATGAACTAATGAACTAATGACTTAACGATATAGAGTATGAATAAGTACCTAATCTAAAGTGGCTTAAGAATTCCTTAGTTAAAGTGTGAAGAGGACATAAAGGATGGTTTCTTCATGTCTTATCTATGGAAGTCTTGAGAAGGACTCTATTTATGGAAGATGTTTGGTGTTGTTGACATGATCTAAGCTTTAGGTAGTCTTAAGGACTATTTAGGTAATCTTGAAGAGGTCAATCATGGACGTTATCTTCTTGATTTACTTAAGTAGGTATTTTTATAGACTTTGGAAGGAGAGTGTCCTATTATCTAGTGTTGGTGTGTTTACTGAGAATGATTCTATCCTAGGGAGTCTATTGGATCTATTGAGTGTGTGTGTAAGGGATTGTATGGGAGGTCGCTTCACAACTCACTCAAGTGAGACTTAGAATTAACCTTTGGTAGAAAAATCTTTCATTTATGTTTATGATGCTTGTAAGTGTGTATGTGACTCATTTTGAGTAATCTTAAGGATAGTTTAGGCACATCTACAGAGGGTGTATGGGTGGTCTCTCTTTGTGTGACTTAAGTGAATCTTAGGATATCTTTATTTAGAAGACTACATGCTACGAAGTGATAAAAAGGCAGTGAAGGGACTTCACTGTAATATGAGTTCTACAATATGTAAATTCTTTTTAAATGATTTCTTATGTGATTCTAAGTTGTTAAATGTTATTCTCATGATGATATTATGATGTTTTAAAGAAAAGATGTATATTTCCAATAAATATCCGTTTTAATAATTTTTATGCATAAGTCATACTTAGTACATGTGGTTGTACTAATTCAATGCTTTATTTCTATCTATGTAGTTCTTGGTAGGTGAAGAGCTTTGGGAAGAAGACTTGGACTAGGAGATCGTTCAAGAAGAAATTTGAAGTATGTCCTCACTTGACTCGAGGGCATATATGTCATTTCATGTTTTCGTTTATGATATTTTGTAATAGACTTTATAGTAGTATGTTTTCAAATTCGTATGGGTCGTGTCCCAACTTGTTGCAAAAGTGGGATCCTCCATCACTAATAATGTCCCTTGGTGTGGCAAATCTGGAAAATATGTTCTTTTTCAAGAACGCGGTGACACTCTTTCCTTCATTATTTGCAAGTGCTATGGCCTCCACCCATTTTGAAACATAATCAACCGCCACAAGAATATATTTCATCCCATGAGAACTCACAAAAGGACCCATAAAGTCAATGCCCCACACATCAAACAACTCAATTAAAAGAATGGGATTTAAAGGAAACTCTTGTGGTCTAGAAACACCTCCATCTCTTTGGCACCTATCATATGCCTTGGCGAACTCATGAGCATCTTTGTTGATGGTTGGCCAATAGTAGCCACATTGCAGGATTTTATGGGCAATCCGGATACCACTATGATGCCCACCCACAGGCGAGGAGTGGCATGCCTCTAAAACACTCAACATCTAAGCTTCCAGCACAGAACGCCGAATAAGCCCATCGGCACAACTCCTATATAGATATGGCTCATCCCAAAAGAACTTCTTCACATCATGCATGAACTTTTTCCTTTGATGAAAGGACAAATCCGATGGGACAATATCACTAGCCATGTAATTTGCAAAATCTGCGAACCATGGAATCAAGTCCTGAGAAGCGGCCAATACATGCTCATCAGGTAAAGTATCATCAATTTCATCATTTTCACCCAACTCTCGCATAGCTTCATCCTTTAATCTGTACAAGTGATCGGCAACTTGATTTTCGGTCTCTTTTATATCTTTCACTTCAAAGTCAAACTCTTGAAACAGTAATACCCATCTAATCAACCTTGGTTTCACATCTTTTCTGCCATCAAATATCTCAAGGCAGAATAATCAGTATGTACTATAACTTTCGTGCCAAGCAAATAGGAGCAAAACTTTTCGAAGGCAAATACCACCGCAAGTAGCTCTTGTTCAGTTACACTATAATTCTTCTGAACTTCATTAAGGGCCTTACTGGCATAATAAATGGGGTGAAAGATTTTATCCCTTCTTTGTCCCAATACTACACAAGAGCAACCCCACTAGCATCACACATAACCTCAAATGGTTTGCTCCAATTCGGAAAAATATAATGGGTGTAGACACCAACTTCTCCTTCAACTCTCCAAATGCCTTCAGACAGATTCATCAAAATAAAATTTACACTCTTTCTCAAGTAACTTGCACATAGGATATGCAATTTTTGAAAAATCCTTGATGAACCTTCGGTAGAAGCCCGCATGCCCAAGAAAACTCCTCACACCTTTTACAGAGATGGGTGGAGGAAGTCTCTCTATCACCTCAACTTTGCCTCGATCAACCTCTATACCCTTCTCTGAGATGCGATGCCCCAATACAATACCCTCTTTCACCATAAAGTGACATTTTCCCCAATTTAGCACAAGGTTGCAATCTTCACACCTTTTGAGAACTTCGGCCAAGTGACTCAAACAACGCTCAAATGAGTCGCCAACCACTGAAAAATCATCCATAAAAACCTCAATAGTGTCTTCCACCATATCGGAGAATAAAGACATCATACATCTCTGAAAAGTCGTCGGTGCATTACACAACCCGAAGGGCATCCTCTTGAACGTGAAAGTTCCATATGGACAAGTAAAGGTGGTTTTCTCTTGATCCTCCGGTGCAATAGAGATTTGGTTGAAAACCCGAATAACCATCAAGAAAACAATACCACCCCTTTCCTGCAAGCCTATCCAACATCTGATCCATGAAGGGCATAGGAAAATGGTCTTTCTCAGTCCATGCATTCAATTTCCGGTAATCCATACACACTCTCCATCCGGTCACCGACCTCATTGGAACAAGCTCATTTTTCTCATTAGGGACCACAGTCATTCCCACTTTCTTAGGAACACACTGAACAAGGAATACCCAACTACTATCAGCAATCGGATATATGATTCAAGCATCCAACCACTTGATAATCTCCTTCTTCACTACCTCTTGCATAGGTGGATTTAAACGTCTCTGGTGCTCAATACTTGGCTTATGATCGGGCATGAGTTTGATTTTGTGTGAACAA
Source organism: Solanum lycopersicoides (assembly GCA_022817965.1). Taxonomy (NCBI): domain Eukaryota; kingdom Viridiplantae; phylum Streptophyta; class Magnoliopsida; order Solanales; family Solanaceae; genus Solanum; species Solanum lycopersicoides. The sequence continues at coordinate 61,360 of JAJJBR010002469.1, forward strand.
ATGCCGGGTGGAATCCCAATAATGTCCGCAGTTTCCAACCAATGGCTCCTTTGAACCTCTTCAACACATCTACAAGATACTCCACTTGCTCCACATTCAAATTTGATGCAATGATTACCGGCAAAGTGTCACCTTTTCCCAAGAAAACATACCTCAGATGAGGTGGTAGAGCCTTAAGCTCCAATTTTGGGGCCTCATCAATAGATGGTCTCGCGGGTGGAGACTCGCGATGTTTCATATCTAAGTCCAACTTTTTTGGTTTGAACCGAACATCACCTCGATCAAGTACCGCAACCAATGACCAATATTCTTCAATACAATCACTCTCAAAATTCACGATCACTGCTGCTAGTGCCTCAACACCACGACGCTCTTCGATTTGTACCTTAGACGAACTCTCAACCCTGTAAGATATCGCAGATACCGATTGGAGCTCACCACTTTGCCTCATCGACCTACAAATGTTGAAAGTCGCCTCTTCATTGTTTAACCAAAACTTAATCTGCCTTTTCTCCATGTCAACCAAGGCGCGACCGATAGCAAGGAATGGCCTCCCAAGAATAATAGGCACCTCAAAATCCACCTCACAGTCAAGAATCACAAAATCGGCCGAAAATATGAATGACTCCACCTTCACTAACACATCGTGGAGTATTCCAATAGGCCTCTTCACTGTTCGATCCTCCATCAGTAACCGCATTACAGTGGGCTTTGGGTCACCCAAACCCAACTTCTTGTAAATGGAGAGAGGCATGATATTTATGCTTGCCCCAAGATCACATAATGCTTTAGAAAAGGGTAGTAACCCGATTGTACATGGAATAGTGAAAGCACCCGGATCTTCTTTCTTTTACACAAGAGACCTTGTAGCAATAGCACTACAATGTTGCATCCGATCATCATCCACAAAACTCACCGACCTCTTTATAGTGACCATATCTTTCATAAACTTGGCATAACCGGGCATTTGTTCAAGAGCTTCTATCAAAGGTGCATTGATGGAAAGTTGTTTCAACATAGTAATAAAATGCCGGTATTTGCCATCCTCGGTCTTCTTCACCAATCTTTTTGGAAATGGTGGTGGTGGTCTAGGAACGGGGGTCACCTTTTGGGGCATCTCTTATTCTTTTACCGCTTCATTTACCAACTCACCACTAGCTTCTACTACCACATCTTCTCTTCTCACCTCATATTCAACACCAGACGTCATAGGTGGATCAATGGTTTGCTTACCCCCTCGATTTGTGACTGCCATACAATGTCCATCATTTTTTTATTTTGGACGGTATTGCTAGGAAGAGTACCCGGTTGACGAGGATTCACAATCGACGACAATTGGGCCATTTGCATCTCAAGATGCTTGATTGAGACTGCATGTGCATCCACTTTTTGCCCAATGTTAGCCAAATCACCTCTCAACTCCTTGGCGTGCTCATCACTTGCATCAAACCTCCTCCTCATCTTTTGCAACATGTCTTCAACTCGCGCCATACTACCTCCAACATCCCTACGAGCAACTTCCCAATTTTGAGGTGGAACATAAGGCCCACTTCGATCGTTTCTGTTTCCATAGTTACACCGGTTGAAGTTGTTGTCGCGGTTGTAGTTTCCTTCATGAACATAGTGACCCTCTCTATTGTAATTCCCATAGTTCGGACCTTGATTTCCTTGACCTTGGCGCCAATTATCCGGATTGGAGCCTTGGGCGTTCGGTCAGAAACCCCCGTCTGCTCATTCACTGCATAAGAATCTTCCTCATAGTAAAATTCATCTTGCGGCGGTGGTGGCTTAGTCAAATAATTCACCGCATTCACTTTATCTGCACCCCAGTGACATGTTTCAACATTAACCCAAGCTTAGTTCTCATTTGAGCCATCTCTTCACAAATACCATTTGTGGCTAGGTTGTGTGTAGCTTGCACTGCAAAGGTGTTTCTCCCAGTATCCGATTTCCTAGTGCTCCAAGCTTTATTATTTTGGGTAATTTTCTCTAACTTCTCAACAATCTCTGCATAAGTACATTCCCCATACGAACAACCCGCAATAGTATAAGTACCGCCTTATTCTTATCATCTTGCTCCCTATAGAAGTACTCTTTCAGTGACTCATCATCAATGCGGTGGTTTGGGACACTTCTTAAAATGAGGTGAACCTATCCCAAGAACCACTTACCGACTCCCCAGGCAATGCCACAAAATTGTTAACCCTATCTTTCTGGTTAAGCTTTTTAGAAACCGGGTAATACCATGCTAGGAACACATCCCTCAACTGCTCCCAAGTATAGATTGAACTGTAGGGCAACTTAGTAAACCAAATTGCGGCCTCCCCCGTCAATGAGAGAGGGAACACCCTTAATCCAATTACATCCATGTCTAAGTCTGGCCTCCCTACACAACTCTTACACACCGACCTTAATTTGGCGATGTGAGCATGTGGATCCTCAGATGGTAGCCCCAAAAACAAACCTCTAGCGGTGAGCATCTGCATCAAGCTACTAGTTACCATGAAAGTATGACCATGTGGTAGAGGACAAGTGGCCCATCAGAGTCACTAATGTTAACATTTCCCCTATAGTACTCTTAAGGGCGTGGGGCAGGAGGTTGCCTCCTCAGATTACCTTCACCAGGGTTATCAACAATCACTTGATTATGGGCATCAACCGGCGGAGGAAGTTGAGGGTTGATCCCATCATCAATATTAGCAGGATAGTTTGGATTTTTCATTCTGCGAAGTGTATGGTTTAGTTCTGGATCAAGTGAAAGTATTGGTTCTCCTCGACTCAGTGTACTTGGCATACACTAAAGCTAGACCTGCGAGAGACAAAAAGAAAAAGAAAAGAAAAATCAGGAAATTGTTAACTAAAATTTGGTAATGTGATTAAAGTTTAATCTAAAAGCCACTTTCCCTGGCAGCGGCGCCAAAATTTGATACGCTCAAATTATACTTCCCTAAAGGAGTATAAGAGGTCGTATCAAGTAAATAACCCAATTTTTAGGTTGGGGTCGATCCCACGAGGAAAATGGTTTAGACTTAACCTTAATCTACGATTACTTCTATTTAGTCAAGTCCTTTTCGAAAACAAGTTAAATAAAAGGGGGTTTTTGTGTAACAAAAATGTTCAATTATGGCTAAATAAACAAGTAGCAATGTTAAAACTTTGGTTTTTATCAAGTGATGAGAGAAACTAGGGCATAAGTGTTCCCCATAGGTTCATTAACACAATAATCCTAGCTATAACAACTCTTTCCTAGTGTCTTGCATGCAAAGTAGTAAGTTATGTATCTCTAATTCCTTGGTCCGACAAGTAGAGAATTTCACCCCGTACCTTTGTCCGGCTACGTGTGTTGAATTACTGACCCTTACCCTTACCTCATATTAAGCATCATATTCAATGTTTGGCTAAGTTAATAGTTCGCACCAATTGAGACTAGCCTATTAATAGTGTATACTAAATTTATGTTGATAATTCTTTTCCTATTAACTACCCCCTTGGTCCGGCGAATAGAAATAGGGCAAGTTCTAACGCGTGCACTCGTTAAAAAGACTTCTAACCGAAAGAATTATCAATACATACAAGAACCTATTCTAGAATTGTTATTTAGCTAGTTTTATCTTGTTAATTGCCCATGGTTCCCATAACCCTAGTTGTGGATTTAGTTACCCATGCTTAGAAATACATAATTCATAATTGTTTGATAAGAATTCATGTACTTACTTTGATAAGTTTGAAGAAAATCCAGAAATATCACTTGAATTAACAAAAATATTGTAATAATTGATTCCGGAAATTTGAAGTAATTCCCAAAATTCAAAGTTCAACATCCAATAACAAGAGTATGAATAAATAGTAAAAAGTCTAACCCCAAAAAGTCAATAGAGTGTAACAACCCTAAAAATGACTATGCTAAATAATGTCTAACGTATCTAGAATGCCTAGATTAGATCGAGTTCACACGAATTGATGCGCGTAGAACCAGACGTCTGAATCTCTGCAACAACCAAGCCAACTAACTTGGTGAGTTAGTTGAGCTAGGAAAGGTTGGGTCCAGCCATGTAGGGCACCCGAATATGAAAATTTACCCGGATGAGTCTTAACCAGACTTAAAAAGAGGTAATCTTAAGTTTGGAGGGTCTAGGGGTAAAATGGTCTTTTCCAGGATAAGGGTAGTATTGTAATTAACCTAAATATTTAATTAATTAATTAATTAATATTATGGAGGGTAAATTCGGGTAGAGGTTGCCGAATTTGACCCTTTAAGCAAAATCTAGCTTCACCCGGGTTCGAGCCTTGGTGGAAGCAAGGATTAAATTGATTTAATTTTATTAAGTGAATTAGTTGAATTAATTAATATTTAAAAAGCTGATTTAATTAAAGGGAAATCAGATTTTTAATAAAATAATAATAATAATAAAATTAATAAATAATGAGGAGTCCTAGTTTGACTTAGTCTCCACCTAACTCTTCTAATCCTAATCATAATCCTAATCCTCTCATTCTCACGTCTCTCACTCTCATTCTCACGTTTTTTATCATTAAAATAACTGAAAATAATAGTTCTTCACTCTTGAAGAACTTACACACATAAACTCAAACGAAAAACTAAGCTAAAAACGAAAATCATCAACATGTTCTTGACGGGATTGTGCTTGAAGTTTCGGTGGTGAGGCTTGGTTTCATGGTAAATTTGCAGCATTTAAACAAGTTTTGAACGACATTAAGGTATGGGTTTTCTTCTCTCTTTGTCCCTTTCCCAAGAGACCCTTAATGTTCAGTTTAAAGCACGATTGAAAGACTAAGGTTGTCCCCGTTGCATGCCCCTGTCATTAGATCCTTTGAACGATTCAAAGCATGCGTTGGTATGTCTTCTGGTAGATAATGTTAGGTCTGGTTGTGATTATGTGTTGAATGTGTGGTAAAAAATCATGTAAAGGATGAAAAATATATTACGGAAAAGTGCATTAAGTGGACTGTTTTGAGCATGTGTGTGCTGAAAACTTGACTATGTTTGCTGCTTGAAATTTGTATGTTAAATATTGTGTTTTGCGTGTGTAAAATTGCTAAAAACGTGATGTTCATAAAAGGTTAAGGTGGATGACTGAATGTCACTCAAAATGCTAAAAACAATCAATAAAAGAATGAGAGAAAAATGGATTGGGAGAGACCAAATTTCCAGCTTGCTGGAAATTTGTAGTCTCGGCCAAAATGACTAATTTAAAAAAAATAAAATTGTGAGGTCATTGGAAATTGAACCAAGACCTCACCAAATGTAAATTATATAAAAATTTAATGAAAAAAATGAAAGAAAAAATAAATGTGGAGAGTGGGGGTTGAACCCCCAACCTCTTGAATGGATGAGAGAGTTAGGAGAAAAATAAAGGAGAAAAATTAATGTGGAGAGTGGGGATTGAACCCCCAACCTCTTGAATGGATGAGAGAGTTAGGAGAAAAATAAAGGAGAAAAATAAATGTGGAGAGTGGGGATTGAACCCACAACCTCTTGAATAGATGAGAGAGTTAGGAGGAAAATAAAGGAGAAATATAAAATGAGGTGAATGAGGATTGAACCCACAAACTCTTGGATAGGTGAGAAAGTTAAGAGATAAACTAAAAGAAAAATAATGAGCTTGTGGGGGATTCAACCAACAACCTCCTTGACTTAAACGAAAAAGGAGAGGAGAAAAAGAAAGGAAATATTATGGGGTTGATGGGGATCGAACTAGGGTCCCCCAAATCTGAAAAATGCAATAAAAAAGTTTAATATAAGATTAAGTGTTGCCCAAGGGATTCGAAATCGGGTTCCCTTGCCCAATTCCGTATTGACACATAAGTCATATGTAAATAAATATTTAATGAATGCTTCCTCTAAAGATCGAAATCAATATCTTGGCATACCTACAAGATGCATAAGTCTTGTACCACATAATCTTGGGTAAACATGAATCACTTAGACAAACTATGAATGAAGCCTCATGGCTTGTATGTGTGGACTCAAAAGTCTAGCATACGTTTAAAAGTAGGTGAGCCTAAGATGTATGTGATAAAATGAGGTAATCCTAGAAGGGTTAAGTAAGAGTGTGAAACACACTAAATGGCCAAGTGTATTGGCATATGATGAAATGAACATTCACGTGAAGGGGTGAGTAATTATGAAAAGCAAATGTGTTAAAGTTAATGAATTAGGTGACAATATGATAAGAGGCTAATGTGAAAGATGAAAGCAATCTCAAATGAGCCTAAGTAAATGTTATCGAAACGTACTCACCTATGAGAGTGTAAAGCTAATGAAGAGATCAGTCTCTATGAACACTCTAATGAAAGTATTGAAGTTAATGCATACTTAATACTAATGATGAGATGAAAAATCATATAATGAGCTATGATGTCCTCATGCTAGAAGACAACTTCCATGATGTATGAGTTGAATGTAATGGAACTTTATACTGAGCACTGATAGTCTAGCTATGATCGGTGATGCCTTCCTTCGGAAAGGACGGAGGTTCACGTAAGTCTCATGAGATGAGACTGTCTGGCATGCCGGGTATGGGTCTCCTTATATCTCCTAGTCTTTGAACCTATACTGTCAGGGATTCGACTCCCTATATACGCTAGCATGTTTTAGTTCACTTTGGCCAGTGATTCCACCTCTTTTCGGTGTGGGGATTACACACTGGATTTCATGATGCTCAGATGATCTATGTCGGTTAAGGTTAAAGTTCCCAAAGAATGAATAAGGCTAACTTCAACGAATGCACATAATGAAATGAATGATACCGAAGGTGTTAGGATAGGATAATCAAGAGGTGAGCTGGACTTAAGTAATGACACTAGGTTATTCTTGGTCATTGCACAGTAAACCCGATGAGAGTCTTACACTTCATTCTAGGTATTACTGGTGATTGCACTAGTATATGAATGAATAAAAATGAAGTACGTATGAATAAATGAAGCAGACTCTGTGTTTGCTGAAGAAGGCTCCCTAGTTGAGGTCCCATATGTTGAGCCCTCATTTTGGGAAGTCCTAATGTCAAGTCCATGATTCTAAGGTCTCATGGCATATGAAAGAATGATATGAACTACGTTATATGAATATGTGCAATATGTTATGTGCTGCTTGCAAAATGATAAGTATGATGATGCATGTTACTCTTATGGTATGACTTTCCTAATCCAAATTTGGCAAGTCCACTGACTTTCCTAATCCAAATTTGGCAAGTCCACTGACTTTCCTAATCTAAATTTGGCAAGTCCACTGACTTGACTTTCCATAAATCATGTTGTTAGGAAAGAGCTATTCTTACTCATGCATGTCCTTGGTGTGTGCTTGCATATACCCATACTTAGTACAAGTGTGTACTAATCCCATACAATATCTACATTTAGGTGCAGGCACAGGTGGACGTTAGAGCTTATAGTACGACGTTGCAACAATCCGGACGTGGAGCATTTATCCGGATTTCGTAGGTCCTCATGCTTTCGAGGACGCTTGCCCATTATATTCTAGCTTAGATATAGATTTGAGTTAGTGGAGTATGTTCCACTAGCGTTTCTTTCTCATCTTATTTCAGACATTGTATTGGTACCATTTTGGCAAGTATACACTAAATGCAGTATTGAACTATTTCTTTCATTTGATGATCTTAATATTAGATGGTTGATTGTGAACGTTTATGAGTTTAAGTAGAATGTATTATATGAATGTTAATTAACAAAAATTTCAATTTTTTCCCCTAAAATTAACCTAGATGAAGTAACAATGACGTATGTAGGCTTGTCTGCGACCTCTGAGAGGTAAACGACGTCGGTCTCATCTGGGGTCTAGATTTCGCTCGTGACAAAGTTTGTATTAGTGCAATAGGTTGCAATTCTAAGGATAATAAGTTCACATCAACCACATCGAGTAGTTTCTAATTCATGGTAGTGAAGTGCACCACTATCCTGAATTAGAGACTGCATGATGCGTAGGAAAATTTCCCTTCTTCTACTCTTTATCGTGTTATCTAGAGCTTTGACACTTTGTGTCATTCTAAGTATCTAACTTCCTTCTTGTGTGCGCGCGTAGCAGAATACACACAAGAATTAGGATGGCCAAGTGGTCTAACGCGCCAGACTCAAGATCTCGCCTTCCCAAGAAGGGCAGTGATAGAAATATCCAGCGTGAACGAAAGACGTTTGATAAGAGTGGTCATGGAGGTGAGTGCATGGTAGGTTCTAAAGCCTGCTATGAGTATTGATGAAGAGGAGAAGGCTAAGTTTGCTGCTTACTATCTCAAGGAAGTGGCTTAGGTATGAATTACTTCATAAATGCTAGACTACCATAGACTATCAAAACAGGGTAGTAAGGTTAAGTTTCCGAATAAGTTAGAGTTAAAATGAATTCATGTTTGCATGTCATGTTGCTGTTTTTGTATAGCGTGGACATGATTTTTATGTTGCATGAGTTGTGAGGTGCATCAAGTTAAGTGAGATTGAGAAGGAAGTTCCTCAATCTCAAATATGAAGCTTCACATAAGCTTGACTAATATGCATTATCCAGAGTAAGTGTGAAACAGAAATTCACAAAGAGTAAAGTCTCAAGTATGTTAAAATATCTTTGAAAATCACCCTCTTTATTTTAAAATGATCTGTAGTGTCATTTTGGTACGAATGTTCCTAAGGGGGGGATAATGTAACAACCCTAAAATGACTATGCTAAGTAATGTCTAACGTATCTAGAATGCCTAGATAGATCGGGTTCACACGAATAGATACGTGTAGAACACAGCCTCTGAAGCCTCTGCAACAACCAAGCCAACTAACTTGGTTGAGTTAGTTGAGCTAGGAAAGGTTGGGTCAGCCATGTAGGGCACCCGAAATATGAAAATTTACGGGATGAGTCTTAACAAGACTTAAAAAGGGGTAATCTTAAGTTTGGAGGCTATAGGGTAAAATGGTCTTTTCCAGGATAAGGGTATTATTGTAATTCCCTCTAAATATTTAATTAATTAATTAATTAATATGTGGAGGGAACATTCGGGTAGAGTTTGCCGAAAATTT